>JAOTOL010000945.1:0-107500 GCA_034440575.1 Imbricaverruca yamaguchii
GAGGATTTGGCGAAATTGTTGGGGCCCCAGAATGATTATTCATGTGATTGTTTTTCGTTGCCCCGGCTCCATTACTGTCTCAATGACACTGTTTGGGAACAGTAGGACCTGCCATGTCCCTAGTGTAATTTTCGTGGTCCGGGCATGACTTTATTTGGTGCCCTCGGGGCTCAGCTCAATACCCGAAGTCCCCGACCGGCTCTTTTTTTCGGTCCATGTCGTGATTTTCAAGTATATCGGCTACGACTGCTCCAATTTGTTAGGTCTTGGAGGCCTCTATCCTGTGCTTGGGCCTCATTACCCTCTTAGGAGGGTGATTTTGTGTCATAGTCCCAAATATTCTCTTCTAGGGTCATCCTCCTCCAAAATATGGGCCTTATATGGCTGATCTCAGTGGCCTTATCTCATTCCTGCGGAGACCTTACCCATCTTGTAGCTCCCTCTTGCGTCCGGAGAAATATAGCCCATCATTCATCATTTTCTATTGCAGGGTACTCCTCTTCCATCTTGGGGGGGGCCTTTTCCAAATTAGTAATATCCTACCATCCATCGAAAGCCGTCTCGTCTAACCTGGGTGGCTTCTTATCCGTCTCGGTGGCATCCTTTTCGTCCTGAGGGCCTCCTCCAAATATCTGCCCTGCATATCTTACCAAGACCTGATTAGATTTCCCGGGAGTCTCGTTGCCAGCCTTGGGGCCTCCTTGGCAGTATGTTCATCTGTCTCGTCGGCCTCCTTGCCCACCATTTTTTCCTGTGTATTTCTGGATAGGGACCCCCCTCGGATTTCATGGAGGGAGAGCCCCTAGTCTCACGGCAGGAAGGGCGACTACTCACTCTGTCCTCACCCCGGTAGGCCACACACCTGCGAATTACATACTTTGTTTTCGGCAAACTTAAGCCATAGTGACGAAATGCAAGGCCATCGAAGGACCCGATCAAACCTTTGACCCTGACACATGACCTTGACATGTCTTGGTTTGAAATTATACGCGATGATTCACCACGAGCTATCGCTTAATTCCAGATTTGGACAGGTTTAGGCCAAGACGAAAAAACGCGAGGCGACTGAAGAGACCGGTTTGCATAGGATTAGACCTTGATCGTTCACGTGGTCATGTGAGACCTATGTAGGTACTTCTAGCGTGTTTAAGTATAGGCCGAAGTATTTGTGGTAATTGTTGCGAACCACATAAAACTGTCGCTAAACGAGAATACGAATACGTCTCTGGCTAACACGTCTCTGAATACGAATACGAATACGACGCCAACTTGACGTTGGTTTAAGGCTGCCTATGACGCCACCACATGGCCTTGAAGATACCCAAGGACATCCAGAATACGTATACCAAAATTCGTATTCCGATATGTGTGCACGGAAGGCAGCCAAAGACACATAAGGCATTGCGATTATGCATATTTGTTGCCTTGCAAAGCACAATTCTTCACCCGAGCGAAAACACAAGATGGGCAAGGTTCATGTTCTTCAAGAATGGTCAGGAATCAAGCATTGCTAACGCCTACGGATTTACCATTCGGAGATTTTATGACAACAGATACGAGTCTGTGTAGCCAGTTGATTAGCAAGATGGGCTGGTGCCATTTATGGTGATTCTCTGTGTGTATATGTTCACTATATGCACTTACATCCCTAAGAATAATTTTGCGGCGATCATGCATAGGAATTTTAACAGCTGTGGTTTTTGGGATCACGAAAGATATCGAGAGGGAAAATAACCACTTTCCACAACGTGGGGGGACATGTCCCCCCCAAGCACCCCAGAGATTACACCCATGGCAGCAGCCACGTGCAAGGGGGTCTGGCGTTTACTGTCGAGCCGCCGGATACAGCGGCCAATCTAAGCCATGCATGTGTCAGTAAGGCCTACATTTCATCTAGCGTTTTCGATCCCGCTACAAATCCGGGGTCGAGGCAAGATATCATACCCCGAAAGCGATTTGATTGCAGTAGATTCTTTTAAAAAATCACAGAAAATGTATCCCCAGGAGGTGCTAGGATCCAGTTCGTCATTAGACAACTGCATGCTGATTTCGTTCCTAGGCTAAAAGACAAGTGAAACCCAAGGATTTTTCCCCGTTGATATTTTTGGTCATTCTATTGTATATATATTTTCACTATACAAATAATTAAGTACAACGTTGCTGGGACCATATATAAGCATTCCATTTCCTGAGTCTTGAGGGACACCAAAGAAATTCAAGGGGACAAATCATCACTTTTCAAAAACTGGGGTATCATGTTCCCCCATTCCCCCCAAGATCACACCCATGATAGCAAGGAGCGCTGTGTCAATATGGGGTTTGGAATCTATGTGCGATAAACGTGAGCTCTTAATCCGAAAACAGCACACACAAGTGCCATAGAACTAGTCTTGACTCACATGGACCCCATGCAACTGTGTTGATCTCTGGCCAGTAAAAGCCAATGGTCAGTTGAAAAATAGAACAAGTCGTTAATTCATACGGTTACTTTGCGTGTTGAATCCGGTTTTCATCGTTACGCTATCAAGCTCAAATTGATGTATTTAGAACCACAAAACCAACAGAGCATATTCACCCTCCGTGACCTGATCTGACCTACACAGGAGCATGCTAATACTATTGGATGATACCACCCCTCTTCAAGTTGAACGAAAAAAAAACACAGTGATATATATTTCACAGGGGAATCATATATGGTTTGTATCCAAATCTGGCAAGTGCGAAACCTGTTAAACTAGCTACCGAAGAATTGTCACAGGTGAGCAATGTGATATTGCATGACACATTTTACACCCAATGTTCAGCAATTAATACCTGCAGGTATGCACATAAGATAGGTGTGCTGGCCCAACATGGCCAAAATAATCATTGCTGCAGATGAACAACACAAAAAAGACATCACGTCTCTCATACTTGACTCACCTTTGTCAGACCATGGCCTCCAGTCAATTACCTGGCTTAGATTGAGAAGACGCCTGTGGAAGTTATTATTCACGAGGAAGGGAATTATTTTCAAATTATGACTCCAAGGATCAGGGCTTTGCGAACCTAAAGCAACAAAAATACATTAGAAGAAGTAAGAAATTGTGAGATTTTCAAGACTTAACACCATAAATTTTCGTTTCGCCAAACGCGTTCTTTTCCGAAACATATTTTTTTTCAGTCGAGCCTCCGTCAGGAAATTCCTGGTTCCGTCCACGGAAAGATGTACCCTTAGTGTAAGTAACCTCAAAATCCCAGGGGATGCTTTAAAACATTGTCGCTAGGGAAACGATGTTGGCAAAATATGCGAAAACTATGAATTTTGTCGGAAAGTGTGAATTCAGCCCTAAATTAGATGGTTTCTTAGATGGTTCGCAGAATTTTCGTCCCATGTTAGCATATCAATAAAAGCTTCGCTTGATCCGCCACTGGACAAAGTTATCCGAGTGAAATGACCGTAGCTTTAGCTTCAGATGCCGCAAGATCACTTTGAATGAATTTGAACAGCGATACCGAGTAAAGTGTACCAGAACAATAAATACATTTGAAGCATTAGTAGTTCGGGAGAAATGACCAGAAAAAATACCGACATGTGCTCCAGTCATACCTACATCAGTGAAGTGTCATGATGCCGCGACGCACGACGCCCTTAAATACTTGCTTTACTTTCAGAACCCTGGTATTTAGGGAGAGTAAGCCGTTCTACTAAGATCGCGAGGGGTGCGACGCCTCTTTACCCGCGCAAGGAGGGCGCAGCACCCCAGCGCCCCATACGTTCGGTCGCCCTTGCTGCCAGACCGCAGATATGGCATCACAGCCAGTGTAGCGGCACCCTAAACGTGACAGAACACCTGTGCCGTGTGAAAAGGACCGCCCTAGCCATTGTAGAGGAAGCCACGCATTGTGCGGAGTGGCTCCGGGCCCCGGCGAAATGCAAGGGCGCTCTCTCTCCCACTTGCGTGAGCCGGTGTATGTGTGTTGGGGGAGGGGTGAGTCGCACCCCTTTGGTAAGCTCACCAAAACTGCGTGAGTGCTCGTCACAAGTATGGAAGGAGGTTTTTTTCGCGGAGAGTCGCCATGTACGGACATGCGCTCAGTGACACCGTGTCATTGACATGTCACTGACACCGTGTTACTGGCGCCGTGTTACTGACACCATGCCACTGAGACCGTGTCACTGAGACCGTGTCACTGACACCCTGTGACGTCCGTATATACCATGCTTCCTAAAACAAAATATAAGTATCCAATGTTAAGGCCTACATCCTTGGGCCAGGTTGGGTAGTCCATGTCTTGGGCAACATGGCGACTTCGGCAATAGGCGCGCTTTTGGTCCCATACATATCTGCTATCGCCTAAGGAAGCAGGACCTCGGGTAGCTATTCCGTGGCTTCAGTATCCGTGACAACTTTGTGGCATGAGTATGTAGGCACACTTTTGGGCCATTCAGGCACCGTTCTTCCTTATGTGCGGAAAACTATTCGCTATATATGCTCCTCTGCCAAGATGAAAAGCATCTTTTGTAGGCAGTTAGGCGCTTGGAAAATGCAAGCGCACTCCTGGGTCAGCCCGTGTTCTCATCTCGGGGACATTTCAGATCTGAGATGGAACCTCATTAGTTCACTTTAGCTCTTAAGGGTCTCGTTCTTCCGTCAAGGGCACTTTGAAATGGAAGCATCGTCCCAGGCCTCTCTGGCCATCATGTGCCTGTTTATTCCTCAGCTGTTAGAGGTCCACTTCAGCTGTGCTTGCTCTTTCCAGCTGGCATAGGCATTCCACAAGAAAATGTGGCACATGAAACAACACCCCTGAACAAGTGCTGTAATATGTAGATTACTATTTGTAAAACGGTCTCTGTTCCATGACATATTTCTTCCCCCCCCTCCCTCCCCACACACACACTTTGAGAAACTTCTGGCTGCGCCATGGTCTAATTATGTCACTGAAACGTGGCATAACGAGTATTACTGGACAATCATGGGCATCCTCAAAATCCCTCGTCCCCCGACACAAATCAGGTGCGCCAATTGGTCTTCAGCGTAAGCATACATATTCCATGCAAGGGGACACAATGAGCGCCAAGGTCACCTCTCATTCAGCCTGGCAGCGGTCAAGGAAGAATAAGCAGCCGGAGCACCCAATAAAGCTGGCTCCGCCATGGGGTACTTACGAACTGATATTGCCTATTCGTAAAGCCAGTGAGTCAGGTTAGAAATCGCCGACAAGTAATTGAACTCAGGGAGCATGCATTCCAATATCCCACTCTTCGCAAGCCAAATGCATGAACGCGGCCAATCCAGCGAACAATCCATGTCTTAATCGTGTGCCGCCGTATGCATCGCCGCTCTGTCTGATGCGCCTGGTCGCCTCATCGCCACATGTGTCGCCGCTCTGGCGGATACGCCTGGAAGCTTTTGCGCGGTGTCTCCCTTTGGTGGACTACGGTGGAGACGTGGAGTGAATCGTACATCCGACTATAGCATGCGGTTGTCAGCTGATATAGGTTTCAGGCACTGTAGGCTCCGAGCAATATCAATTATGCGCATTATAGGCTTTGAGCTTTGGCGGTTTTGAAGCATTAGCTGTTTCGGGATCTGTGACTTCTGAATATTTGTTGAAACAAAGCATGTAGGAATTGAGCATTATAGGTTTTGAAGCATTATAGGGTTCGAAGCATTATAGGTTTTGAGCATTATGTTTTTAATGTTCCCACAGGACACAGTATTAGCTGCTTTGAAGCATTATAGGATTTGGGTATGACACGTTCTGAACAACTATATGTTCCAAGCATTATGTGGTTCGAGGCATCATAGGTTTTGAGTATTAAAGGCATTGAACATTCCCACAAGACGACTATTTAGAGGGTCTAAAACATTATGTGGCTAGAGTATCATAGGTTATGAAGCATTATAGATTTTGAGGATTAGAGTTTCTGATATGTCCCCAACACACAGTCTCCTCCCCCTCCCACACACACATTTACCCACGCTTTCCCTCCCCTCATATACACCATGTGCTTACATAATGCTGGTTTCAATTAAATTTGTCACACAATGGAGAAAAACGCGGTGTAAAAGTAGCCGTTCCAGTCAGTTACCGTAAGTTTTTGCGGTCATATTCGGGAACAAGTGGACGTTCGCGGAGACAATGATGATATCACGCATGAGCTCCACGAAGTCACAGTGCTCGGCAGACATCTTCTCTGCGATCCGCAGAAATGGGTAGTCCAGTTCTCCGTTCGACGCCATGTCTGCAACATCGGCACATCTGCCAAATGGGAAATCCCCACACACACCCGACCGGCGATATGCCATCCGCCGTGTCGCAGTGTCGTATTGTTTGTTTTTAATTCATCAATACATGCTTGCAATACACTTTGTTGTCTCTCCTGACGAAAGCAATAGTTAACCTCTTTCGCCACGCTTAGCTTATAATAAAACAAACGTTGTTCCTTACCAACGAATGGGAAGAATCGTCCATGTCTTAACTGGCAAATACGGAACTTGATAACTGTATTGATCCAGAATGAGCGTCCCTGGTCCTTCCACATGCAGCGGAACGCGTCTTCATGTGCATTATAGTAAGATATATCCTTATCGACTAAGAATGGGCAGAAAAGCTCCGTATCATCTTCTGACAACAGAATTGTCTTCATTGTCTGCTACTGAAACACAAAATAGGAAAGAAATGACAGTAACAGTACCATATCAACAGTAGCACATGTTCATAGCAAAGTTTGTTGCTGCTGTTCCTCATCATTGTCCAGTGTGATGTAGGCCTGTACTAGAGGGATGCCACGTTTGGCAAAACTGTTGATAACATGACACCATGGCAAAATTGTTGGTATGTTCTGCAAAATAATTCACCAAAGATGTTGGCATGTTGATGTGAACAATCTCACTAAACATTTTATTTTAAACATTTAATCAGAGTTGTTGCTGGGATGGCTTTAGGAACCAGGGTTCTATTGCTAAGCAGAGCTTGTTGCACAAGCCCTGGCCCCACCACCCGATCCATGAATTCCAGTTCAATGCATAATTCAGCATAATTTAAGCCAAAATGTGTGTCAATGCACAGACACTGCCACCCGGTAGCTCGCCCCTGGCCTTATCGGGCTAGGTGTCAACTGACACTCCTGGCCAGGGGCTAAATGGGAGCATGCAAGCAACTCACACCCTGTGTTCCCAGGACAGGGGAGACCAGTGCAGGCCAGTGCTCTAACCAACTGAGCTACCAGAGTAGCTATTGCATCACTGTGTTACAAACTTACAATCTCACAGTGCCTCCCAACCTGGCAGGAAGGGCAGGCACTGCAGGGAACTGCAGACCATGGAGAGCACTGATTGAGCCATAAAAGTGATGTTGACAGCACTTGGTTGTTTAAGCTGCAGACCACATGACATTGTGAAATACAGATACACTTGACTATGCATGATGTCCTTCCTGGTATTGTGCTACATCATTCTTCTAGGCTGTATGCACCTGAATATTAATGATTGAGTGTGCTCACTGCTAGCTTACATCACATTTTTGGACAGATTTGCCATCATAGGATCACAATGGCAGCTCACAGTTTGTGTTGTGATTTTCTGCCTTTTTTGGTCCTGGTCTCTGTAACAGATGCAGTGCAAGGGTGCAATGCTATATCCTGTTTTCAGTAATGAGGCTTCTCACTGTCAAAAGGTTCAACTCTTCCCTCACCTGCTAATGCAAGCATCCCTTCTGCTAAAAAATAATTGGCAAAGATGGAATTGGCAACTGCAATGACAAAGGCAATAGGAAAAACAGAAGTTAATTACTTATTGTGGCTTTAGGGCACATCATAGCAACAACAGGAAAGAAGGTGGCAAAACAAGAAGGAAAAACAGACAGGAATACCAAAAAAAAGAAGCAACAATTGTAGTATGGCACTCATAGTTGAGTTTAAAGCCAGCACTTGTCCTGGCTGGAGGAGTGCCACCTTTCCATGGATGTGGCACATTTCCCCAGTGCTCCCCTCTGCAACCATCCCTGCAATAACTGGTACCAGTTAAAGCCCAATTGAGGGTTGAGTAAGTTGGAAGAGGCAGAAGGCAAACTATGCCATGGCCCACAAACCTAAGAATGAGTTCACAATTACTCCTGTGTGCCTTTGACATGGCAGTTTGGGTGTAGCAGCAAACACTGGATGCTAAAATGAAATTCCAGAAACTGCCATTCTGATCAATAAAGACATAAAGACATAAAGACATAAAAGATTAGTGCAACTATGAGCCACAAGGGCCCTTCTTGGTTGCACTCTGTACACTGAACCAGTTGCACACCAAAACTGTTAATCAGCCCTCCCTGTAATACTGAAAAGCAAGCCCTATATTCTTATAATGATTGTCTATGCTGTTTTTAAAGATGTTCAATGTGCTGCTACTGACGATGTTTTCTGGCAGCTGGTTCCAGTGTTCCACTACCCTGTTGGTGAAGAAAGTTTGCCTTAACCTTGTTCTGCTGTGGTTAACTTTAATTTTGAATTTATGACCTCTAATTGCATCATTTCTGTTAAATTCAAACATTTCCCCAAGGTATCCCCTCTCCAGACCATTGACAAATTTAAAGACCTCGATGAGATCTCCTCTCAGCCTTCTATATCTAAGTGAAAACATATTCAATTTCTTCAATCTTTCCTCATATGCCAGGTTGCTTATGCCATTAACCATTTTTGTAGCCCTCTTTTGTACTCTCTCCAAAAGCCAACAATATTTTTCATAGCTAGGAGACCAAGCTTGGATGCAGTATTCCAAATGTGGCCTGACGTATGCACAGTAAAGCTTCCTGATCACTTCCTCACTTCTGTATGATACATTCCTATTTATTGCCCCGAGCATTCTCAGTGCCTTCTTCCTGGCTTCCTTGGTCTGTTCTGATGCCCCCAGTTTTGTGTTTAGAATAACACCTAAATCCTTCTCCTGTTGAGTCACTGATAGCACTTGGCCACCCATCAAGTATGGAGCCTTCATATGCTGCTTACCTACATGCATGATTTTGCACTTATCAAAGTTAAATTTCATTTGCCATTCTTCGGACCACTTCACAAGTTCGTCTAAGTCTTTTTGCAGCGAGATATGCTCATCCTGACCTGTTATTGCTCTAAAGACTTTCAAATCATCCGCAAATTTCAAAACTTTACTGCTTAGGCCACTTTCAATGTTATTTACAAATATAATGAACAGTAATGGCCCTAGTACTGACCCCTGGGGGACTCCACTAAGAACATTTTGCCATGATGACTTTGTACCATTTAGCATCACTCTTTGCTGTCTAACCGAAAGCCACAACTCTATCCATTTTAAGATGCTACCTCCAATACCATGGGACTGAAGCTGTATCATTAACCGTTTATGGGGTACCTTGTCAAAGGCCTTACTAAAGTCAAGATATGCTACATCAACCTGATTTCCCTGATCAAATTTTTCTGTGGCGAAGTTAAAAAAGTCCAAGAGGTTTGTGAGACACGATCGTCCTTTTCTAAACCCATGTTGAGTATTTTGAATCAATCTGCTACCTTCCAGATAACTAACTATTCTATCCTTGATAATTGATTCGAGTACCTTGCATACTAGGGATGTGAGACTTATTGGCCTATAGTTCTCAACTTTCCCTCTTTCTCCTTTCTTGAAAATAGGAACTACATTTGCCCTTTTCCAATCGGTTGGAATTTCATTATGTGAAACTGATCTACAAAATATTATACTAAGTGGAAATGCCAGTTCCTTTTCAGTTTCCCGCAACACCCTAGCATAAATTTAATCGGGTCCTGCTGCCTTATTTTGCTTTATTTTCCTGATATGATTGTAAACAACATCACTATCAATGAAATCAACATCATTTGTCAGATCCCATGTCACTGAACTATGTTGTATGGTCGGCAGATTGGTCATATCTTCCAATGTAAACACTGATTTGAACTGCTTGCTCAGCTCCTCAACCATCTCACTATCCTCACCCAATATAGTCCCGTTTACTTCCAGTGGACCAATTGTGCTAGAAACTTTACTCAGCTTGTAGAAACTAAAGAACTTTTTACTGTCCCCATTACAGTTTCTAGCTAAATCCAGTTCTTTTGCTCGCTTTGCTGCTCTGGTTTTTTGCTTCACAGTGTCTCTAGCTTTTCGATATGCCTTTAGATTAACGACATTTGAGGCTTCTTTAAAAACTATAAATGCAGTTTTCTTAGCCTTAATTGTTTTTATGACGTCTGGTGTAAGCCATGCTGGCTTTCCTACCCTTCTTTTGCGTCTTTGCTTTTGGGGGGACATGTCTAATCTGAGTTTCCTTCAAGTAAGATTTGAACTTTTCCCACATTTCACAGGCATTTAAGTTGGAGAATTCTTCTTCCCATCTGATGGCACTTAAAGCCGCTCTCATGCCGTTAAAGTCTGCTCTGTTGAAATTTGGAACCTTTACCAAATTATCCTTGATAATTTCCCCTACATGTGCCTTGAATCTAACTATGTTATGGTCACTTTTTCCCAGAGTTTCGCCTACAGTCAAGTCTTGAACCAAGTCACTTAAATCCGAGAATACAAGGTCCAAGAATGAACCATGCCTGGTAGGTTCCGATACAAACTGGTGTAAGAACAGGTCCTCTTCAAGGCATTTCCTAAACATTTTGCATGATGGGGTGCCAACACCAGCATTTTCATAACCTTTTAGATTAAAGTCACCGAGAATAAGGCACTTCCTCTTAAAGTTTCTACTGATTTCCTCACAAATCACCTTGTCAAGCTCCAGTTGCTGATAATTTGGCAGGGTTCCTGATCGGTAGAAAGCTCCTATCCTAAGAGTATTGCTGTTGCCTTTTCCCACAGTGACATCAAGCCAAATGGACTCCACAGGCACATTTTTATCCCCACCTGCTACTTTTTGAGAACTGAATAAGCTATTTATATAGAACATTACACCACCCCCTTTCATTGCTGGACCCCTATTGCACGAAAACATATTGTATCCCTGGATCTCATAGTCCTGTAAGTTATCTCCAAAATACCCTTCACTGACCCATGCCTCCGTAATGCAAACAAAATCCGGTTCCTCCTGAGCAACATAACACTTGAACTCATCAAATTTGGAACGGATACTCTGAGCATTAAACATCATACACTTAACGAATGCTCCATAACCACCTTTAACTTTTTCATATTGAGGAGTTCTTTTATCACTAGATGAACTATAACTCTGTCCCCTTGAGTTGCTGCTGTCCCTATTTGCAGACTTTGAGGTTCTATTGCCTTGGCTGACACTATTGGAATATTCCTGAGTTGGCAATGCAATGTGATCCCTCCCCACCCCATTTCCTAGTTTCCCTGAAGGACATGCTCGTATACTTTGCCTAACACATGGACCCCCTTCTCAGAAAAGTGCAGGCCATCCCTCTGATAGAGGTCCCACGATGCATAAAACCTGCTCCACTCGTCTACAAATGTAAAACCTAGCTCATGGCAGAGCTTTCCTACCCTGGCGTTAGCTGCCAGTGCCCTAGAGCTCCACTCAGGGGAGGCTCTAGCCCTAGGCAAAATTCCTGTTATAATGACTCTATTGGTACCCTTGAGGGTGGCCAGAAGGGCCCTGTACTCCCGCAGGAGCTCCTCACTCCTAGTCTGCCCTATGTTATTTACCCCTACATGCACTATGACTGTGTTAAACTGGTGATCACTGGTGACCTGTGCCACCGCAGGTACCAGGTCCTTCACCTTGGCACCAGGCCTGGTGATGCACCTCCTGTCCCTCCTACCTTTACAAAATACCCGCTCTAAATATCGCACACGAGAGTCTCCTATGACCAGCACTGACTCCTTACTACTGCTTTCCTGGGGGCAGTCATCCAATGCCTGGAACATATTTGTTGTTACTATACCTGCCCGCTGGGTCGGTTGGCTAGACTTCCTCCCGCTCCTACCACCTGCCACCTGCCACTCACTAACCTTTTCCTTAGGTTCGCGTCTCCAAATCCTCCACCCCTGACCTCATGCCACTTCCCCTCCTGTGACCTACCAGAACTACCCCTCCTCTGTTCACTATTAAAACTCCCCTCCTGAGAGATCCCAGCCACCTCCACAGTAGGGGAAGCCTCAGCTACCTGGTGACCTGCGACCACCTGGGCATATGACGTCCCTGCTACGGAGTGACCCCTTGTTGCTTTATCTTGCCTACCCTGTGCAACAAGGGCTGCCTTGAGATTGGAAACCTCTGCCTTAAGGTCCCTAATTTCTTCCTCTAGTGCCTGCATCCTGGTCGAAACCATCCTAAACGCTGCAGCTTATGCCTTAGATTTAGATTCAAATTAACTCGCTAAACAACCGACAAACATCATTCACTATACTATCAAACTATCATTCACTATAAATCGCTACCTCCTATACCGTCAGTTTATTATCTGAGTGCCTCAAGAAAAGGAGAAACTATTAAACAATTGTTTGTTTTTTTGTTTGTTTGTTTTTTTTGTTTTGTTTTTTAAATTAAATAAATACACAAGATGTCTAATCCAATTTTCTTCAACACAAGTATGACTTATGGCTAGACAGAAAAATGAACAGTCACACAGCACTTATGAATACCCCCAACTTACTGCTAATTAAATTATCTTAAACTTCAACACCAAACACACTATGCACACCAAAAAATAAATAAAGTATGTTAGGATAGTATCAATGTTGTCTAATGTACTTGTGAAATATACGCACTTGTAATGTCTCCTACCACAGAAATCGAATCGTCGAGGACACGCCGAAAGCAAAGATGGCGCACATCACCTATGAATACCCCCAACTTACTACTAATTAAACTATCTTAAACTTCAACACCAAACACCCTATGCACACCAAAAAATAAATAAAGTATGTTAGGATAGTATGAATGTTGTCTAATGTACTTATGAGATCTACACACTTGTAATATCTCCTACTACAGAAATCGAAGCCTCGAGAACACGCCGAAAGCAAAGATGGCGCACACGGCGGCGTCGGTAGGTTAATATAGTATGATTTGAGTGCTACGAAAATGCTTACAAGATAAAAACTAATGAAATATAATCACAGAAGTAATTGCTAAACACCTATACACAGCTTAGACTAAAGTACTGCCCAGTTCTGCAACGAATTATCTGGAAACCTGGAGCTCCAGCGGCGAACCTCCTTCCACCTTGAGACCTGGCGGCAAACTCTGGCAACTACCTATTGATCTATTGATCAATAGGTAATAGATGAAGGAATGGGAATTTAGGACCACATCAACCGTGTTGGTCATGCAGCTGATCAATAGATGAGTGATCAGCACAGGGCTCAGGCCACAATCACTTGGTTGGTTGGTCATTGGGGTTTAAGGGTGCATCAACTGCAGAGGCCATGCAGTGCCAATAGGCACAATGACTTGATGAAGGCTGTTATCAGTAATTGATGATGGACACAGATGAAAACATCACCAGCTGACTCAGAAGGGGCAAGACAGTATGTGATTCATGCAGGTTGGTATAAACTGGAGATATTCAGTGAAGTTATCTGGGACATTAATGAATGATGCAGCACAGTTCAACATTCTGAAATTGCAACAAAACTTCATCAAACATGCTATTTCTAGTCATAATTGACACAATTTCAAGTGGAGCAAATGAATTTATGGTCATCACATAACACTAGATAGAATAGCATTATTAAAATAAGCATTATCTAACCCTTCAATTAATTTACAAATACCTTGCACTCAGAACTTTACAAAATGAGAAGAACCAAAATGTGCATGCTCATGCATAATACCCATCCAGCCAGACTTACTCAATCCTGCATAGTGCATGTGTGGATTGAGTATATCAACAGTGATTTTCAACTCCATACATACCTGCTAAAAGGGGAATGCCCAGCAGGGTGGGAAACTCACTTTCCAGGTTTGGAGTCAGAGTGCAAACAGATTTCTTCCAGAGTACATTCTCATGGACATTATTTTGTATGCATGGAATATATTTGCCAGTAACTGACAGGAAATCATATGTACCTAGTCAATGCCTAAGTAATATGCATAAGTAATACACATCATTTTTGGTTACATCAAAGCATAGAAACAAAGTGAACAATGGATGGCACCACAAGACAATGGAAGGAGTTGTGATGATCGGCTCAGCTTTGTCTCTCGTAACTGACAGGAGCAATGCGCTTTCCTTTCACTGTTGGTCCTTGATCAAAATTTCCCGCGGCATGTGCTTGCAGGAATGGGCGTTCCTCCGCGCGTGGTGAGATTGTGTATTGAACCAAACCAAAAAACCGCACGCCTCCCGCACGAGGCCGTTCGTTTGGTGAAGGTTTCGTTGGGATTGAGCCAGCGGTTGCCGGGATCGGTCACGTCGTGGGACCGCGAGGTTTGGCGCGTCGTCCTGTCGCGGACCTAGTAGAGACAGACAAGAGGTTCAAAGAGGACAAGCTAAGACTGATCAAGGGCAAGTTGCTGCTGGTGCAAGCCGACATTACCAAGGAAGACTGGACTGGAGTGAACTGGACACCTGCACCACTTGTAGCCTGGTTGGTAAACCCAAATTGCCTGAGTGAACATGTCCAGAGGACAGAGGGGACGTGGACGAGGAGGTGGTGCCCGTGGTGCAGCTCAGTCGTCCCAGAGTAGTAGTACTAACCCTACTACTAATGCAGGGACAGCCTATGCTAATGTGGTAACAGGTGGTAGTGACTCAGCTGGCACAAAGTGCTCTACTTGTGATGTCACAGTTGCTCTGGATGCCATAGGATGTAACAGGTGTAGCTGCTGGTTTCACCCTTCAACAATGTGCCCTGGTTTAGCTGAGGCAGTAGTCCAGGCAATTGTTGAACATGGAGGTGATGGCATTGCATTTATATGCACTGACTGCCGAGCTTCCAGTTCCTCAGGAGGGAATGGAGTACGTCCTGGAGCATTTGGGCAGCTGCACCAGACTGTCAAAACATTGTGTAAGGCAGTAGAGGCACTTACTGCTCAGGTACGGGCATTAATGTCTGGGGGGTCTGGGGAGGCAACTCCGAACATCTCCAGACCCTGCCCTGAGAAGCTCAGAGTGGAAATTCGAGAGGAGTTGAGAGAGATGGAGGAGCAGAAGAAAAGAAGGGATTTGATAATTATCTGTGGCTCTGGAGCTAGATCCCTGCCTGAAGTACAACAAGAAGTAAAGGTAGCAGCACAAAAAATCATGGGTGCTGAGGTTGTTCTTACAGATATAGTATGCATTAGTCAGGAGAAGGATATTTATAGGGCGAAAATAGTGGATAGTGATATACGAAAGCTGCTTCTCGAAAAGGCCAGAGAAATGGCGAAACATGAAGACTTAAAGTCCCTTTATATTCATAGGGACCTAACATACTCACAAAGGCAAGAGTTCTACAGACGCAGGCATGCTAGGATGGGAGTGCAAAAACCCTTAAACTAACAAGTAAGGCTCCCTTGAATACTTCCCAGCAAGTTTTGTTTTTCTCCAAACTTAAAATATCTTTAGTGAATCTTAATTGTATACAAAACAAAATTATGTATACATCCACTTTCCTCTTAGACAAAAAAATTGACATACTGGCAGTTAACGAAACTTGGTTGTTGCCATCAGTTCCTAGCTCGTTTGTATATAGAGCTGGTTATGAGATAGCGAGAACTGACACAATTGGTCCTACTCCCAAGCATGGTGTTTGTCTTTATGTGAAGCAGGGCATTAAGTTTGAATCAATCAAGGTCTCAACTCCCAATGTTCATGTGATTTTTCTGAAGGATTTCTGCCTTCACATAGTGTGTCTACCACCCTCCATCAAATTCTGCGGGCCAGAACCAGGCACTTGTAACTTTTTTGGCTGATTTTTGTGATGGCAAAGGAATAGTTATCTTGGGAGATTTCAATTTATCATCAGTGCATTGGTCTGATAGTGCTACTGACACAGTGAGCATTACTCCCACAGATAGATCTTTCATTGACCGTTTTCAGATGCTTGGTCTAACTCAGTGGATTCATCAGCCTACCTTTGTAATTTCCGGAAACACACTGGATTTAATTTTAACTTCTGAAGCAGATAGGGTTGGGGTGGTAGAAATATTACCCCCCTTTCCCCAATGCCAACACTGTCCTGTTTTAATTGAATATTATTTTCAGACAAGAAAATTAACATCTAGCAATACCATACTGAAAAGGTCTTGGCACCGAGGAAACTACAAAGCCATTAAGGAACGTCTGGCTGAATATGACTGAAGCCTTGAGTTGCAGTATTTAGACACTAGTGGAAAGTACAATAGGTTCATAGAAATATTATCAGATCTTGTAAATTTATATGTACCATTGTTCTACCAAGTGGGCATCCTCCATGGCCAACCAGACCTTCTCAAAGTTTACTAAGCAGGAGAAAGGATGCATGGACAAAGTATAAACAGGACAGAGACCAATTTGGGAGGCACAGGCAGATCGTTCACTGAGATCTTTCCAAGATTTAAATAAACAGTATAGAAATTTTAGTATTCACTCCCAGATTAAGTATGAATTGTCATTAATTCACAAACTATCTTCCAAGGAATTTCACTCTTACATACATCAGAAAATCGGCAAAACATCCCTCAGACCATTGAAGGGGAAACATTGAATCACAAGTGACTGCCAGGAAATGGCTGAAATATTTGCAGGGGCTTTTTCCTCAGTATATTGCACAAGTAAACTAGCAAACCCAGCCCTACACCAAACCACTGAAGCAGAGCTGCAGAGCATCAATATTTCTGAAGCTGATGTGCTGAAAATTTTGAGTAAGGTCGATGGGTCCTCCAGCATGGGCTCTGATGGGGTCCACCCTCAATTAATTGTATCCTGCCATGAGGAGCTTGTAAAACCACTGTTCATAATGTTTAGCTCATCCCTTTCTACTGGAAGTCTTCCTGACAGTTGGAAAACTTCACAAGTATCTTCACAATCTTTAAAAAGGGCTGGAGGCATGATGCATTAAATTATCGTCCTGTGAGTCTTACTTCTGTCCCATGCAAAATTATTGAACAAATAATTGTTGAGAAGCTCACAGAATATTTGGAGGTCCATCATTTGCTGGACCAAGAACAATTTGGCTTCCGGCGTGGACGTTCCACAGAGGATCAGTTACTTCTAGTTAGTTATTGGGGTTTAGGGGCGCATCGACTGCAGAGGTCATGCAGCACCCATGATCAGTTACTTCTAACGTATGGGACTGTCTCTACCTGGCTAGATGAGGGATATATGGTGGATATCATTTTCTTTGATTTTTCAAAGGCATTTGATGTTATCAATCATTTCCTACTACTGACAAAATGGAGAGCTTTAGGGATCTCAGAGACAATCCTCACTTGGAATTAAAAAATTTATCTGTGGGAGGAAAATGCAAGTGCTTGTCTCTGGGTCTTCAAGCAAACCTAGGGATGTTCTGAGTGGAGTACCTCAAGGCTCTGTGCTAGGTCCTGTGTTATTTTTGATCTATGTGAACCTCATGATATTCAGTCTCAATTAAAGGTTTTTGGAGACGACCTAAAAATATACATGGAACGTAAGTACAAATCTGTCTCGGACCTGCTGGCTGGCATTTCACAGGGTCAAAAAGATATAGATACTCTGGTTGGTACTGCCAAGTCATGGGGGCTAGCAATGAATGCCAAGAAATGTGCAGTTCTGAAAGTACACCATAAAGTCATAAAGTCATAAAGTGTTAAGGCTTAATAAGGGCCACAAGGGCCCATCTGGGTCAAGCCTGTCTAGAAGATATTAGAAAGTACATGTTCACACCTATCAATTCCAAACCCATGCAATCCCTCCACCTGTGCCACCACAGCCAATCTCATCAGTATGACATCGCAAAGGAAGTTGCCAAATCCACTGCTAGGTACACCCCATATAGTACAACATAATACTAGCATAATGTTATACCCTATATAGCTAGTGAAAATACTCAATATCCCATGCATCACAAATTAGAATTCAAAAACAACATTTTCCTGTCTAAAAAAATTATCCACCCTACTTTTAAAGACATTCAATGAGGGACTCCCCACTGCATCAGCAGGCAGCCTATTCCATTGGTCAACAACCCTTTGACTGAAGACCTGTTGTCGTTTAACTGTCCTGCACCTCATTTTGTCTAACCTGAATTGATGACCCCTATGGGATACTCTAAACTGCAGAGCATCATTCAAATTGACCTGATCTAGCCCTCTAACAATTTTGTACATTTCAATCATGTCTCCCCTTAATCTCCTATACTTGAGTGAGTACATATCTAATGCATTAAGCCTTTCTCCATATTCTAAGTTACTTAATCCACTGACGAGTCTAGTGGCTTTGCGCTGGACTCTTTCTAACATATCTATATCCTTTTCTAGGTAGGGGCTCCATGCTTGTACAGAGTACTCCAAGTGGGGCCGCACATATGCTAAGTACAGCTTTTTCATGACTTCCCTGCTCTTATATTTCACACTTCTATTAATGAGTCCCAGCATTCTGAGTGCCCTATTTCTAGCTGAGATACATTGTTTTTCTGCTTTAAGGTCTTTTGAGACCAACACACCTAAGTCCCTTTCCTCTTCAATAACATCCAGTTCCCTCCCTCCCATTTTATAACTGAATGTCTCGCCTGCAGACCCTATATGCATAACCTTACACTTATCATAGTTGAAAGTCATCTGCCATTGATCAGCCCACTCTTTTAGGTCGTCCAAATCTAGTTGAATATTACTAGATTGATCTCTGCTGTTAGCCACTCCTACCAGCTTGATGTCATCAGCAAATTTGAACACTCTATTCCTCAGCCCTACTTCAATGTTGTTCACAAAGTTGATAAAGAGGAGGGGCCCTAGAACAGAGCCCTGTGGCACTCCACTCAGAACATCTTTCCAACCAGATTTACATCCATTCAATACTACCCTTTGTTTCCTTCCCTGCAACCATGCTTCAATCCAATGTAGAACTTTTCCTACAATCCCATGTTGTTGTAATTGATGAATTAACCTTCCATGTGGAACTTTATCAAAAGCTTTGCTAAAGTCCAAGTACACAACATCCATCCTGCTTTCATTGTCTACTTCTTTGGTAACATACTCAATGAACTCCAATAGGTTAGTTAAACAAGACCTTTGAGATCGAAATCCATGTTGAGTATCCCTTAAAAGGTTGTGCCTATCAAGATGAATCTGAACATTCTGTTTAACCAGCTTTTCTAGTACTTTGCAAACTAATGAGGTCAAACTGACTGGCCTGTAGTTTCCTACACTCTTCCTATTTCCCTTTTTGAAAATTGGTACTACACTTGCATTTCTCCAATCTTCAGGTACTTCTGAATACTCCATAGATCGCCTGAAAATGATACCTAGGGGAGTTGCTAAAGCTTTAGCACACTCTACTAAGATCCTAGCATATATTTCATCTGGTCCGGAAGCTTTATTAGGTTTTATATTCTGCAACTGCTTCTCTACGGCTTCTGTAGTTATTGTAAGATCCTCCAGCATATCACCTGCCATGGCATGGCCTACAGATGTTCCTATTGTACCAGAATTATCTTTAGTGAAGACTGATGAGAATTGCTTGCTTAGGGATTCCACAATGTCGCAATCATCAACCACTATTTCCCCATCTACCTCCAGTGGTCCTACACTACACTTTTTAGCCTTAAATTTATAGAAGCTAAAGAATCTCTTAGCATTACCTGCTGAACATTCTCGAGCAAAGTTGATTTCAGCAAGTCTTTTAGATGCTCTAACACACCTCCTAACTTTATTTCTAGCTATTCTATATGATTCTAGGTTTAACCCAGAGTTAGTATCTTTTCGTTTCTTGAATGCTTGTTTCTTTGAGTCCAGTAATTGCTTAACTTCCCTAGTCAGCCACGAAGGGTGCTTAACCCTGTTTGATCTAATTTGCCTACTGGGAATGAACCTATCCTGACCCTGAAATAGCTTATCTTTTATCATTGTCCACATTTCATAAGCATCTAAGCCATTCAATATGACTTCCCAATTAATTTCACTTAGGAAGCTCCTGAACTCACTGTAATTCCCTTTTGTAAAATTCGGAATCAATGTTCTGTTGGTTGCTACCCTTCCAACATATAATGAGAAGCGTATAATGTTGTGATCACTATTACCAAAGGTCTCTCCTACGTTAACATTTTGCACAAAATTTTCCTCATTAGTAAGCACTAGATCTAATATTTTATTTTCCCTTGTAGGCTCGTGTATCATTTGAAAGAAGAAATTGTCCTCAAAACAAGCCATGAAACATCTTTCTGATTTGCTTACACCTATTGTTTTGTTTCCCAATCCTGCTATGTTGAAATCCCCCAACAAAATAGTTCTCTCCTGTACTCTCCTACTTATCTCTTCCTGCATCAGCCTGTCAGTGTTTTCATTCTGGTCTGGAGGTCTATAGAATGCCCCAATCCTAAATTTTGTTCCATTCTTCAGAATTATATCTAACCACAAAGATTCTACTCCTGCACTATGTACTCCATCCTCTATGGAATGACATTTCATTACTTGCCTAACATACAAGAGAATGCCACCTCCTATCCTTGCCTCTCTTTGATAGGCATGCATGTTGTAGCCTGTCAATTCAAATTCTTGCAAGTTGTCTCCAAACATGCTTTCGTTAACCCATGCTTCTGTTATGCACACCAAATCTAGCTGTTCAGACAACATATATGCATGCAGTTCCCCAATTTTGTTCCTGACACTTCTGGCATTGACATAAAAACATGATAAATTATTCCTTCCATTGCTTGCTATGCTTCTCTCTTTATCAGCTACATCCCCCCATGTCCTGCCTAGTTTCCCTGTTTCCTGTTGAGAGCCTCTTCATACCTATTGCTGAGCAATTCCACTCCTCTCTTGCTCAGATGTAATCCATCTAAAGCAAACATCTCCGTCCTCCCCCACAAATCCAAGAACTGCACCCCAAGCTCCTTACAAATGTTGGCCACCCTGGTATTGAGCCCAATGGCCCTCGAATACCACTCCATGCTTGCATGGACCATAGGGAGGATGGATGTCACCACTCCTCTTTTCCTACTTCCTGCTAAACTACCTATCAAAGCCCTATAGGTTTTCATTGTTTCCTCTGTATTATTTTTTCCTACATCGTT
Source organism: Imbricaverruca yamaguchii (assembly GCA_034440575.1). Taxonomy (NCBI): domain Eukaryota; kingdom Metazoa; phylum Arthropoda; class Thecostraca; family Neoverrucidae; genus Imbricaverruca; species Imbricaverruca yamaguchii. The sequence goes on from JAOTOL010000945.1 coordinate 21,102, forward strand.
AACTCAAACCTGCACAATTACCGTTGCACCCTCTCCACTTCCCCTCATTACTCCCTCCAGCCTATCCCTAACATCTTTCACCTGCGCTCCCGGGTAGCAAACACGCATCCGTCTGCTGGGGTTCTTGCTACAAAATGTTCGATCCATGTACCGAACCCTGGAATCCCCTATGACTAAAACCTCTCTCTCTCCATCTCTATCTTCAGCCATCTGGTCATCCCCACCTCCGTCCCTCTCATCATTACCTTCCCTCTCCTCCAGTGCATCAAACCTATTTTTAATTGGGACGCCCATGTCCACCTTCCTTAGCGCCAGTCGGGTGCTATGGCGCCTTGCCACCTTCCAACTGCCACCATCCCGGACCAAGCCATCCGAACTCCCATCAGTCCTCCGCTCGGGCAAATGATAGCTCAGCCATGATAGCAAACTAATGAAGCTTGGAAAAGTAGCTGCACTTCTTTGTATTTAATTTTTGAAATGACACCATAAAACTTGCATGATGGTTATCTATTAGCAGATACAGTGGCTACTTTAACCTGCACCATCTTTCTGGTCAAAACCTCCTGCCCGTCTTGGGGGGTGGTTGAAGACCCTCTTTAAAATCCAAACTAAGCATCACACGAAAACGAAAGAGGTGTCATCGGAAAGCGTTCGACGAGTAGGGTCCAGGTCCACCCTCCAAAACACTTCCCCCAAAAGTGATGTCACCAGGGGGCTAGATTTTCATGACTTCATAACTTACATTATGCTTTTCACTCTGGGGGGTTCATTTTGGTGGATATATGAAGAAAAAATTATTTGGAATGAGAAAATAACAGCGAAATCGACCAGTGTTATCATTTTAAGTTTTCAAGTTTTCCTTAATTTTCATTTTCCAATGTGTAAAGCAGACCGAGAAACGTTGTTGGAAGTCAACTTGCCCTAATAAAAAATTCTTACTTTATTTGAACTGCAATTTGGCAAATATGCACAATTTATAGGTAGTGGAAAACGAGAAAAAAGAGAAAAATTCAACTGGTACATTTTGTTGCATTCGTAAAGATAAGCAAACTCTGAAAGTTTCATTAAAATATCTGTGTCCATTAAGTGTGGCGACTGTTTGAACTTTTTCTAGTTGACCTCACTTGACCTTGACTAACTCATTGACCTGACCTAAAAATTTTGAATCAGCATGTCAAATTGATTTTGGAAAAGGTATGACAAATTTGGGCGCGCTGTCACGCGCCGTTCGTCCGCTATCCGCGAAAAACCTGAGGGGGGCTGTTGAAGACCCCCCCTCACCGAAACGGGACGGGTTAACACTCGCACGTCCGGAGGTCCGCGCCAACTTCGCATGTCCGGGAGGGCAGATGCCTGCCCCCATAAGATCTCTAGAACCATGCTAGCTAGCGAAAAACGGAAAACGGCGTTGGATAGCTGGTGACGGGCTCTATCGAAAGTGTTTCGGTCATTTTTTGCTCAGGTCAACATTCAGGCCACTGGGTCGTCATAGGTCAAATTCGACCAGATCAGGTGGGACTCAGATATTGACACATATCTTAGGACCTGTGACAGATAGAAACAAACGGCGAACGCTATTGGACAATCCTTGAAATGCGCTACCAACAATAGGCGGTGTAATTTAAGGTCAGGTCTACCGAAACTCATGTCAAGGTCACGAAATCATGACATCAGGTCAAGGTCATGAAGTCGCCTAGGGAGGTCATGTAATGTATCAATCGACACGTCTTGGCGATACAAGCACAATGGCGGTAATTTCAGCCTTCTAGCTCAATGCAGTGCGATATAATGGGCATAAATGTGTAGTGATCTCAGGGACCTCAGATGACCTTGGTGAGGTCACTGAGCAAAAATGTCAGCGGTAGCATTGAGCATAGCTTCCATCTACATGCCACAACCGTTGTGAGATCATTCCAAGTGCAAATATGTAACCAGGAAACATTTGTATATTTTACCATAGTCCTATCCTCCTCCTAGGGAAGCCATGGCCGCTACCTGACCTAAGGTCGATGCTACGAAAAAGACCCGATATATATATTATGGTCCCTGATGAGACCATGATGTGTTATATGTTTGAAATAAATCGCCCAATTAGTGTGGAAGTTATGCCACCTAGAACTTCAAGTGTAGTTGGGTCACTTCGCCTGACCTGGTTACCTGAGCTTAGATGACCCAGGATTAAAAATGTATGCGGGTATGCGGAAAAGACCAATGAACAGCTATGCAAGGTTTGGCCTTGCTAACCGATGAGTTTGGCGGCAAATGAGGAAAAGCCGGAGGGGGCAGATATCTGCCCCCGGGCGTGCGCTTGTTAAGTATATGAAGTTTGCTTAAGGTACACTTTCCAGTTCATATTACTTGCCCTGTCTGTCTGATAACTTTTTTTAAATAAATAATCTATTGGATTTGCATACCTACAGATACGGGCTCCTCTCGATCGGCCACGGAACTCATATCTGGGTGACGTGAAACTGGAGAATTTGGGAAGCCAATCAGGTGAGAAAACTAGGACCCACCAGCCCATGTACTTGTGCATCAAGTGGCTTGTTGTATGTCAGTGAGATGTTCATATTTTTCAGATGGGCCTATCATGGTTGGTGAACCTAGCAGGAACAAATTTTATTTTATTTACATTGATGAAAATTGTAACTCGTTAGGTGCATGCTTGTTTACCACATCCTTAATGTTTGTGATGACTTAGAACAGTAGGAAGATGTTCTTCCGTTATTCTAAACACAAAACTGGGGGCATCAGAACAGACCAAGGAAGCCAGGAAGAAGGCATTGAGAATGCTCGGGGCAATAAATAGGAATGTATCATACAGAAGTGAGGAAGTGATCAGGAAGCTTTACTGTGCATACGTCAGGCCACATTTGGAATACTGCATCCAATCTTGGTCTCCTAGCTATGAAAAAGATTGTTGGCTTTTAGAGAGAGTACAAAAGAGGGCTACAAAATGGTTAATGACATGTCCTATGAGCATGTCCTACATGTCATGCTCTACATGTCTGACATGTCCTACAAGATGTCCTATGAGCCAATTACTCAGCATCACATGAATCAAGGGACCAGGAACTAGGTGGTATGGAGAATAGTCCCCCTCACCTCACAAGCTCTGGAGAAACAAGCATTGATCACATTGGAGCTGATTGGAATCAAACGTAAAATGGCTCTTGCCCTGTTCCCTAACTTTGAAGCTGTTCATGCGCCATTGGTGTAGGCAAGGTAATGTAGAAAATGTTCAAAAAAAAAGCTTCCTTGTATTTTAAGAATTAGTGAAGCTAATGAAGGTAATGAATGTAGAGGACGGATTGAGTTTCGCCTGGAATTGGTTATGCATGGAATTTTTACAAGATTGTGTCTTGTGGTGGGATGGAGGTGGGTCCAAGAGTGGTTGCTCTTTGGCCTCTCCTCAGGATTTGTGTTGCACTGAAGAATCCTGAATTTGGAGGTGTTTTGACCTTGAAATTTCGGAAGTAGAATTGTATTTCTTACGTTAAAATATTAAGCATTTCAGGTGCACAGATGTATTGCTGTACCTAATTTGTATGTCAAATTACAAAACAATGGTATTAGAAGCCAGTGGAAGACAACAAAGTCAGGAATGCAAGATGCAGACCAATGTATCTTCCATAAATGTATTGTGTTTGCACTGAAATGTTGGCCAAAATTAAGAACACAACCAGTATGCAACATTTTGAGATGCATGCTTAAGATGCTTGTACTGAAATACAATTGTGATTTTCTCAGTTTTGTTTTCAGACACCATGGTGGAGCCGGCTGCAGACCTGCCCAGCTATCTGTGCTGTGTGCGACCATTCGAGTCGCGGGATACTCTGGCAGTGAAGCTGCTGGTGGCGGAGGCCGCCACCAGCACGGTGAAGCCGTCCTTCATGGCGGCGCTGTTCCGCGAGACGCTGTGGGAGGCGCTGATAGTGACCATGGCGGCGCTGTTCGTCGTGTTCGGCGTGCCGGGCGACCTGTGCCTGATGCTGGTGCCCGCCTTCTTCGCCTTCATGTTCGGCTGCATCTGGACGGTGCACCAGATGAGGGCGATGGCGGCGCAGGCCGACCTGGCCAACGTGCGCGACACCTACCAGAGCTCCAGCAAGACCAACTTCTGGGTGGCCGAGCTGTACGAGCCGCTGACGGGCGCGGTGGCGCGCTACCGGCTCACGTTCGTCACGCCCGACGACGTGACCAAGTACGCGCAGGACCTGACCGGCCTGCGCCGGGTGGTGGTCGGCACGTGCGCGGTGCGCCGCAACCGCGACGGCGACGAGCCGGACGGCGGCTGGCTGACGCGCATGGCCGTGCTGGCGCCGTACCGGCGCCACGGCATCGGCACCCAGCTGCTGCACGTGGCCGAGCGGTTCTGCGGCGACGCCGGCCACAGCAGCCTGCGCCTGCAGACCACCGAGTGCCACGACGCCGCCAAGAGCATGTTCTACAAGAACGGCTTCCAGATCCTCAACTACATGCACAAGCCGCTGTTCGCCGGCATCAAGGTGGGCGTGTACCTGTTCACGAAGAGGGTCAAGGGCGGCGCGCAGTCGCTAGCGGCGTAGTTCGGGTCGTGCTCGGTCATACGTCAGTCTGCGAATCTCTGATTGGCTGTGTCTGTCCGCGGGGTGGTGTTGCGCGACGCTCGCGAGCTTGCAACAATAGCGCCACAGATGTGCGGCATAAGCCTGTTTCTGGCCGGCAAGTCGCGATTGCATGCCCAGTATGGACAGTGTTTTGTTGTCGCAATCCTATAGACTAAGCTACACTTCGGGAAAGCTTATCTTATGCTACACGATTGGGGGGGGACCAGCAGCACCTCCAGTGTCCACGAGCTTGGAAATGTAATCCGCTGCGGCTCATGAGGTCCTTGCAAATCATCAATCAATTTGATGAGGTATGGTATGCTCACAAGCATATACATTTGATGAGGAAATCGTACATATTCGGCTTGCCTGTAGTCTCATCAGTGTGCCGTTTCAACTTAGCTTGTAATTTTGCCTTATGCAGTTGTCTTCGATACTGTCTGGGTTGACTCGTGTTTCGTAATAAGTACTCCTTAATCTGCAGTTCCCCATGCGGGTTTTTACTTTTGTGGGAGTGAGGCGTGTAGGAAGCGTTTAAATTCTTACTTAAAATACTTCGCGAATTTTAAAGTGTTCAGGAGGGACATTTTGTCATTTGTCACAGCTTTGCTTTTGGGTAAATATCTTCACAAACGAGCATACCATTATTATCTGCAAAACTGAACATAATTGTTGACCTACACTATGTTCAAAACTTCTTTACCTTTTGAGTTATTTCAAAAACGGGTTTGGGCACCCGGTTCGGAAGTCGATATTCACAAATGATGCAAATGCAAAATCCCATACGTTGTAAAAGCGTGTCAAAATCCCAAACGTTCATTGCCATGTTCATGAACTTCCAGGCAAAGCCCTCTGAGATCTGGAAGGTCACGGATCCGAACTGTGTCCAAGTTACAGACAACCAATCCATGTAGGTGGCTGGCGATGCTCAACGCTATCGACTGCCTTTGTTATACACCAGCCAAACGCTTGTCCGGCGACCCCCCCCCCCCACACCCCCGTCCCCGGAGCTTCATTGTCGAAAATAAAAGCTGTAGGTGAGCACATTACTTTTTGCCAACCTCTGTTGGTGTACGAGTCCCTTTCAACAGCCGGACTGTGCCGACGGATGCCACAGGGCCAGTGTGCAACACGTATGGTTCGAAGGTCTTCCACAATTGGTCAAGTTTCGGAGTTCCCGTCATGGAACCTCCAGCTTGCGAATGATGTGTTCTTCCGTGTGTGCCAAGTGTAAACGATGGTTTCCGCTTTCGTGTAGTGTAAGCTCCAGGTTATATTTTTTACATTCATTACCACAGGACATTTGTATACGAGTTACCGCTAGCTCACCGTGAACCAGGCCGCCCCAGCAGCTCAATTTTGAACGCAATGGGTTTCGTTTCGAATCACCCTCCGAAGCTGATGAACCTCGCCGAGGCGAAGTTGAGTTGCGGGAGTTTACGCCTTGCGAGCTTGCCCAGGATGTATGTAGCACCTAAAGCTGGGCATGCTAATGGGTTGCCCATTGCATGGTTCGATGCATTTGGTTTAATCAGATGACCTTTTTATAGCCAACTGGTCATTTACCGCCGCGCCTTACGGTATGCCGCTACCAACCCCATGCTCCGACATCTGCTTCCCACCTCCCCTGACTGGGGGAATACTGCCACCGCTACTGGAAGCGGCCATGAGTGGCGCACGTGGAGAGCGCATTTATGTATGCTGCTGTTGTACGTTGGGCGTTTGGTGCAGGACGTCTTTACGCCGTGTGGATTTGTACTCGTCTTCCAATAAATGAACATCGCGTCTGCAATTGTATCTACCAAATCGGTGGGCAGCGATATCATAGGACGACCGCCCCTGCTTGTCTGCATCGATAGTGTTCAAGTGCACGAACACCGGTCCAGAGCGCCCTGTCCACCAAATGCTGCATTATGCTCCACCGGGTCTTTTCGGCAATCATTCCGACGTCATTGTGTTAGTGTTCAGTCTTAGTCCTAGTGATGTCACGGCTGCGCAGGTCTGGTCTAGTGCTGTCAGGGTTGTGCAGGTCTGGCCTAGTGATCAGCCGTGGTCCTAGTGATGTCACGGCTGCGCAGGTCCGGCAGGCCGGTGCAATATTCATGCGTCGGCGTGACATTGGCCTTCAGTAAACAGCAACGGCACCACACCGCAGACCGGAGATGCAGACATGATGTATTGCATGACGCAGATGAAGTCGCCCGTTCTCCACTTCGTGAGCTTACTAAGGTGATAAGTGCGGCATAGTTCTACACTAGAACCAGGACGAAGACAACCAGAGGTGTGGTTCCACTGCCAAGAAATATTTGCGCCAGTGGTCTTCAATCCATGGGTCGTGGCCCGCGCTTGGGTCGTACGACTGTTCGTTAACTGGTAGGGATACAGATCAAGGTTTGGAGCTTATAAGAGAGCGGACTACCGTTGCCAGCACCTATAAAAATGTGAATTAATCCTGCCAAGCTGTGTGGTAGCTGATAGCATTTGTTGTTCATATTTTCGTGTCAGGTACTTTTGGGAAATTTATTTGAATCGGGGATGGAAGACTTAAGGGCCACTGGTACAGCGGTAATAGTAGCACGAACAACCCTCAATCGTGCATGAAAAAAGTGGCCACTGATGCGTAATTCTCACTTTGAAGCCTAAATAGCAACCTCGGTACCACATTCATAAACACTGCATCATAAAAATAAATTTCAAGAAATCAGAAGTTACCAGTAACTACAGATGTACCACCTTTTCAAGGTATCATTCAGACATAATAATTTTAGTCTTAAAAAACAGGTCAGGCTAGGTTATGCTGGTGTTTTTAACTTTACAATTGTTCTGGTGGTGGTGGTGGATTGGAGTTTAGGGGCGCGTCAACATCTAGGGTCATTTTTATCTATCATTTTTTTAATCTATCTAGGGTTTAGGGTCAATTATCCAGTCTTATAAGCAATGTGTGATTTAACATTGCCCATTTGTTTCGTTTCCTTGCAAGTCATCATGACTTGGGAGTAGGTACATACCTAGAAGAGGGGGGTTCTGAACACTTGAGGCATTATGTAACAAATAGCTCTACTGCCACTTCTGTACAGCTGAACCAGTAATTGTACTGTGTGCACTGAACACAACAATGAATAATCTATCCATATTCAAACAGTTCCTTTCAATGAAAATCCTCTAGACACTTGCAAAGAGAAACTTTAAAAGGGATCATCATGTTTGTAGTGGTGTGCAATATTCTGGACACCAAAATGCTGTTGTGCAAGATTACCTCATTGTAGTTGTTGGTGCAAGCTATTAGTAGCCACTAAAAAATGCTGGTGTAATTGCAATTTTTTAAAATAAAATGAACATCACTTCCTTATGGTTTCCTTAAGCACTGCTCCTGGAAGATTAGGTGCAGTGCAGCACTCTCTACCAGCATATCTGAAGTGCTGGAGCTCATCCTTGTAGAATGGCTGGAGCCATTTTTCCATGCGAATGATGCTCAGTTTGGCTTCAAAGCCGGACACTCCACCACCCAGGCTACATATGTTCTGAAGGAAACTATTCACCACTATGCCAGGCAGGGTAGCCCAGTCTATGCCTGCTTCTTAGATGCCAGCAAGGAATTTGACAGTTTGTCATGCAAAGCTTTTTCAAATACTAGCTAACAGGTGTCCCGACAGCATACCTCAGACTTCTAATTACATGGTATCGGTCCCAACAGATGGGAGTGAGGTGGGCTGACAGTAGATCAGAATCATTTTCTATTAAGAATGGTGTCAGACAAGGGGGAAATACCTGACCTCTGCTGTTTAATGTGTGCATAGATAAGCTTTTATATGATTTGCAGAAGACTCATGTGGGTTGTCATGTTGGACTGCATGCTGTAAATGTTCTGGCATATGCTGATGACATTGTTCTGCTGGCCCCCACTAGGGCAGGACTTCAGGTGCTAGTTAGGTCATGTGAGACCTTTGTGGCCTCAATGGATGTGAAACTTAATGTTGAAAAGACTGTCTGTATGGTGTTTTGCCCTCAAAGACCATACTCATCATCACATCTGATGTGTTGCCAAGGGCCACAAGTACTCCTCTGTGGAAAACTGCTTACATGGGTCCAGAAGTTCAGATATCTGGGGCACAAAATTGAATGCAACATGAGTGATTGTGCAGATATAAAGACATAAAGACATAAAAGATTAGTGCAACTATGAGCCACAAGGGCCATTCTTGGTTGCACTCTGTACACTGAACCAGTTGCACATAAAATCTGTCAATCAGCCCTCCCTGTAATACTGAAAAGCAAGCCCTGTATTCCTATAATGATTGTCTGCTGTTTTTAAAGATGTTCAATGTGCTGCTACTGACAATGTTTTCTGGCAGCTGGTTCCAATGTTCTACTACCCTGTTGGTGAAGAAAGTCTGCCTTAACCTTGTTCTGCTGTGGTTAACTTTAATTTTGAATTGATGACCTCTAATTGCATCATTTCTGTTGAATTCAAACACTTCCCCAAGATATCCCCTCTCCAGACCATGGACAAATTTAAAGACCTCGATTAGATCTCCTCTCAGCCTTCTATATCTAAGTGAAAACATATTCAATTTCTTTAATCTTTCATCATATACCAGGTTGCTTATACCATTAACCATTTTTGTAGCCCTCTTTTATACTCTCTCTAAAAGCCAACAATCTTTTCATGGCTAGGAGACCAAGCTTGGTTACAGTATTCCAAATGTGGCCTGACATATGCACAGTAAAGCTTCCTGAAGACTTCCTCACTCCTGTATGATACATTCCTATTTATTGCCCTGAGCATTCTCAGTGCTTTCTTCCTGGCTTCCTTGATCTGTTCTGATGCCCAAATTTTGTGTTTAGAATAATACCAAAATCCTTCTTTGCAGAGATATGCAGAGGACCAGACATGCATTGTACTACCAGGTAAACATGCTCTGTGCTGCTAGGATGTGCAGACAAGTTCATGCTAGTTAGGCTGTTTAAGATATACTGTCCCCTCTATGGGTGTGAATTGTGGAACACTGTGGATGTGAAACGAGTTTCCGCTAAGTCTGTATAGCCCATCACTCCTGCTTGAAAAGGCTAGTCAAGGTTCCTAGGTACTCTCGCAATCATGAAGTGTGTTGAAAGCAGGGTGGGAATTAAGGCTCTTCTTTAGCGATTTCATCCCTTAAAACATTTTTTGCACTCCATGTTCATACTGGATAGAATTGATTCCTCATGTACTCTGACAAAAACATGCAGAAGGAAGAAAAATGCCACTAAAAAGGAATACATGATTAAAGAAAACATCCACCAAACATGTTATTCTACATACGATTACCAAATAAACTAGCCACTTTTTGTACCATCAAGCACACAGATAACATCCAAACACACACCACATCAAACCACAATCAACAGAAATGCCAACAACATGTCGAACCTTGCACATGCTCACTGAACAGTGCCCTCCAGACTACAAATTTGGTGATGTGTCTCCAGAAACCTGCATCCGAACCACCTTGTAGTGGGAAAAATTGTTGACTGATCCTTTGCTTTGCATTCAGCTATCACATCCAACTGGCATGTGCTGTACTGGTGCAGTAGTGGTATTGGGTCTGTATCAAATAGGCTGCATATGTAGGTAGGTGTGTGCTCTGAGCTGAGGGTGGAGTGTGAATTATTTGTTTGTTTTTCATTTAGCTAGCCTTGCACTGGACCAACAGTGAAAGGAAAGCACATTGCTCCTGTGAGTTATAAGAGGTGAAGCTGAGCTGATCATCACAACTCCCTGTCTTGTGGTGCCATCCATCATCCACTTCTTTGTTTCTGCATGCTGATGTGACCAAAAATGACAATGTACATTACTTATTACATAGGTAAGTCTACTGACTAGGTACATATTATTTTCCTTCGGTTACTGGTAAATAGATTCCATGCATCAAAAAATATTATGTCCATGAAAACATAGTTGAAAATGTACTGAGGAAATCTGTTTGCACGCTGACTCCAAACCTGAAAAGTAGGTTTCCCATTGGGAAACCTACTTGGGAAACCTAACTGGGAAATTGGGAAACCTAACTGGGAAATTCCCAATCTGGTTGAGTTTGGATTTTGGAATGCTGCCATGCCACATGCTGGTGGCAAGTAGACATCTTTTATTTGTGCATAGCCTCATGGGCAGCAGCAATGCCATTATAAAAGCACTATGTAAGAGTGAGATAGCTTGGTTGGGTATTATTGCACAAAATCATGCTCAAATTAGGAATGAATATGAACTTGCATCTATGGATTTATTGGTGGCCAGTAAAGCTGACATCAAACACACATTTAGGTCACAGCTGGAATAAATTGTACTGGAAAGAGCTGATCAGGCTTATGTGCATGACCCAGGGTTGAAGTGAGCAGATGTGGCACAGTGGTTGCTGTCTCAGTTTGGTTGTGTTGCTGGTCTGTATGCATGAAGGCATTGTGTTGTATGGTAGCCCAGATATGTACTGAGAAAGGTGCAAAATACAGGTCATTATTATTATTATTATTGCTAGTGCATACACAAAGAATAGGTAGAGCTGTGTGATCAGGCCTTAATATTTGGATTGTAAACAGGTCCAACAAAGAATAGGTAGAGCTGTGTGATCAGGCCTTAATATTTGGATTGTAAACAGGTTCATTGTTCATTTATGAATATCACCTTATTTTTCTTATTTATGCGCTGAACATCATGTGGGAGATATTCAAAGGTATTTGCCTCAAATAAGGTGTCCATTAAACAGAACATGTTCAGATATCTACCTCTTCCCTAACCAATGTAAGCAGGTAGGTGGGCATCTATATCTTTTTGGCCTTGTGAAATACCAGCAGAAATACATCCTCACCGTACTCACTTGTCTGTGGCAGAACCTCATGAAAGGGCTGAGCACCATCCCTGCAAGAACTTGATCATGATGCAACTGCAGGAGCGCTTCCACGTGTCCAATTACCAACGGCTTTTCCTTTTGAAAAAAGTCGTCAGGAATTGTGGTGATTTCTTAGCTCACAATAAATGGCAACAATTTTGAAGCCGTTTGTTATTGTTTATGTGCTGCCGTCTGCCGGCACGCATGTAAGCTCTTGTGCCGCTGAGCGTTTACGGTGTCATCTAGCGGTCGAATTCAGAACTATTTTTGGAACTTATGAAACCGGGTACTTATGACTTTGGGTACTTGTGAATTCACCCTGTCTGGAGTATTTTGGAAGTTATCTGGCAACTTTTGGAACTTATGAAACCAAATCTGGCATATTTTGGAACTTATGACTCTTGGTACTTGTGACACTTGGTACTTATGACGGTCCCCCGCGAGAGCATCAGTAGATTGCAGGAAGATATTTTTTAGTCTCAGATGCTGTGCCACCTGGAATTCCCTGCCTGAAGATGTGGTAATCTTAACAGACCTAGGGACATTTAAAGCAGCACTGCATGCAAATTTCTGCACATTGTTGTACGAATATATCGAATAGGACTAACTATGGTAATATACTAATCTAACTTATATGGATATGGATGCAACGTTTTGATGACGTCACGAACAGTCACGATATTACGACTTATTTGCCCATCGGGAAACCGCACGGTTTTGCAGCATTACGTACGACTCAGGGCAGCGTGAAACCGCCAATAAATCATCGCAGTACCTCCAGATCACCAGCACCTCTTCCCATAGATCCAGGGATCATATCCTGGTGGTATTTCCACATCGTGATGCAAAAAACTGCATGAGGGCAGCAAGTAAAGGAGACTGTTTTATCACACTATGCATAAGTTACGGCAGCGAGAAACCATCATGAAACCATCACAGCGGCTCTAGATCATCAGGACATCTTCCGTTAGATCCAGGGATCATATTCTAATGGTATTTCCACATGACAATACTAAAAACTGCATGACTGCAGCAAGTAAAAGAGACTGTTATATCACACAGTGTATGCGTTACGGCAGCGGGAAACCATCATGAAATCATCACAGCGGCTCTATATCATCAGGACATCTTCCAATGGACTCAGGTATCATATTCTAGTGGTATTTCCATATGGGGATACGAGGAACTGCATGAGGGCAGAACGTTGTAAGAATTATTTTGTGAACCCTACACAGATGATATCGATGGTGTCGAAGGTTGATTGTGTTCGTAAGAAATTGTTTGTTTTGGTGTCGGATTAGTTCAGGAAATTAATAGGCGAGTGAGGTATGATGGAATAGGCAATAGCAGGTAATGAACACGGGGGAACGTCAATGGACTATCACGGAGGCCGGGCTTACCTTTCGATTACTTCAGGTAGTCACAGCACTCTGTGAATATTGATCCACTTTGATGCTAGAGCTTTTGTGAGCCCTAGCACCGGTAAGTTATAGTTTTCTGGTAGTCGTAGTCGTAGTTTGTCCAAGCGTTCGTTCCACACGCGTACGCCGCACGCACCCCACTCTGCTTCTTGCGTCTCACTGCCGACGAGGCCGAGCACAGCTCACGTGTCGCGGCCGACGCTGACAAAGCGCCGACCCGTATGAGTCACTGTAACGTGACCCCGAAGGTGACCGCTCGAAGCCAAGCAGCCCGGCCCTCCTGCCCCTGAAGGGATCGAAGGACGGGACACCATTCGAGTTGGGATAGTATGGTGGCACTATAATGTTGTGGTTGCAATGAGAACAAGTGGCATTGTTATGTATGTATGTATTTAACGCTTGTATTTCAAATGCTGTGATTAATATGTGCGCGCATAATTCTCGCACCCTCCCGCAAACAGATGCTAAACTCGAGTTTAGCATAGAAATGGAAGTGTCTATGCATTGTGCCATGTGTGTAGTCTATGACCTTCTATATGCTGCCGGCTAAAGCCAGGCCCTTCACCAACTTGTCCTGTCGGATGGCTGCTTCCCGTCTAGGTTGCCTGACAGCTGACTCGTCTCTCAGTTGAACGCTCTGTATGGGATCATCTGTTTGGTGAGAAGTGTCTGTGGGTGGACTCTGTCCTGTATGGGTGCACTGAATTTCGAGAGGGTAGAGATGTGCTACAGAGTAGCGAGTCGTTTGGCCGGTGCTTGTCTTCAGTAGGACTTGCCGTACACGACCATCATCTCCGTGAAGCAGCTTCAGAACTCTTCCCAGATGCCAGAAGACTCTTGGCTTGTTTTTTGTGCTGATAAGCACGATATCTCCGACTGCGATCTTGTCCTCCCAGGCAGTCTGAAAAACCTCCCGGGCTGTCTCACGGAGGCCGAGCAAGTAGTGACCATACCACATGTTCTTGTAGTGTTCGAGTAGTTTCTGTTGTTCTTGCAGTGTGTGATTCAGCTGCTGATGAGCTGCCTCAGCGGTCGACATCCACAGAGGATCGTGTTCGTCAGAACTATCCACTAGCTGGAGTCTTGGGTTCGTATGAAGCTTGAGAATCTTGTTTGGAGTCAGAGGCTCGATTTCATCAAGGTCGCTGTGCACATACGTGATCGGTCGACTGTTGACGATGTTCTGGATTTCACTCAGTTGGGTAAGCAGCTCGTAGTAGTCCAGTTTTGCTCTTCCTACCACTTTGTAAAGGCACTGTTTCACAGTCTTGATCTGTCTCTCATAGACTCCTCCTACCCAGCTGGCGTAGACGGGTATCGTGCTGTGCTTGATGTTGTGTTGAGTCAGATGGTCTTGAAATTCGTTACTGGTGAAAATGTTACCCAGCACTTTGTGGCTGGCTATGAAATGCTTCGCATTGTCTGTGTAAAGTGACTCTGGAACACAGTACGTGCTACAGAAGCGTCTGAACGACTGGAGGAATGCATGCAAGCTGAGGTCTGGTACCAGATCTAGATGGATGCAGCGCAGAGCAAGACAGGTATACAGCACGATGTACATCTTCTTCAGGCTGCCATCTGGCTCTTCCACAAAGATGTGGCCCGTGTAGTCAATGGCTGTGTCGTTGAACGGTTTTATGAATTGCATTCTTTCTTTTGGTAGGTTGGTCATCTTTGGGTAAGCGTATGCGAACGCATTGAGTTTCTTGCACGTGATACAGCCAGCGAGCACTCGCTTCACGCATTGGCGCCCACACGGCAGCCAGTATCCTCTCTCCCGAAGTTCGGTGAGGGTTGTACCGACTCCAAGATGTTTGCACTGCAAGTGCTGTTCTTTGATTTGTAGTGTTGTCAGCCGATGATTTTTGCCGAGAAGAATGGGATTATGCACTGCATATGAGTACATGTTCAGTTTGGACAGTCTGCCCTGACACCGCAGTAATCCATGGTGGTCAACGAAAAGGTTTAGGTCGCTCACCAGCCTTGGCGTGGGTGTCCCTGGCTTGGTCGGTCTTGGTTCTTTCTTGAGGTCGTGCAGATACTTGAGTTCAGCGTTGAAGGACTCCACTTGCATCACCTTCAGCCAGTACTGCTCAGCTTGTAGCTGAGTGTCGGCTTGCCTGCGCTTCAGCTTGTTCACAAACTGGAACACGCGCGCAGTCACTCGGTGTAGTCTTCGCAGTGAAGAGAAGTGATTGATGTCCATGATGGGTGCAGTTGATGGAGTTGTTGGTTCCTCCATTCCAGTCAGTCGATTCTGGAGATCGACAGTCTGCTTGGCATCTTCGGACAGACAGTGCAGAGGACTTATTGGCCATTTCTCTGAGTCATCAGAGAGCCAGTCCGGTCCGTGGAGCCACTGATGCAGCTTCTTGCTTAGTTCTCTTGTAGATATGCCACGCGTGAGCATGTCTGCAACGTTCGAAGAGGTGTCTACGTAGTGATGGGTGAGCTCGCACTTATACTTTTCTCGCAGCTTCACCTTCATGGAGGTGATATCCTTTAGCCGGTTACTGGTGAACTTGCTTTTCGACTTGCAGCCTGTTGACACCCACTCGAGGACTACTTGAGCGTCACTCCAGAGGTAGATGTGGCTGACGGATAGGACGAGAGAGTCCAGAATCAGCGATAGGCACTTTAACGCTAGAAAGACAGCGAGGAGCTCCAGCTGCGGGATGCTCTTGTCGTCCGGTGCAAGTTTGCTCTTTGCGAAGACCAGTTGCGGCACAGAGCCTTCCTGCTTCAGGTAGCAGACGAATCCGTAACCCTTCTTGCTTCCATCGCAGAAGAGATGAATTTCTGCTGACACGTTCTGCTCTGTCTCTCCAGTCTTCCTGGGTATCTGAAGCTGACGAAGCTGTAGGAGGTCGTTCTTCAACTGAGTCCATTGCTGATAAACATCGGGTGACACGTCTTCATCCCATGCTGTTCCCTCCTTCCACACCTGCTTCATGAGGAGCCTTCCTCGGATGCTCACAGGCAGGGTCAGCGAGAGTGGGTCGAAAACTTTACTGATGTTACTCAGAAGCTGTCGTTTCGTGATGTGTTGCGGTTTCTCTTCGAAACTGAAGTCAGCCAGTGACATCATGTCCCGCTTGGTGTCGTAGAGGTATCCGAGGGCTTTCTCTTCAGGTGCGTCATGATGATTCAGCGTACCTTGAGACGCCATGGTGTCCACGAGAGGTTGGTGATTGGAAACCCAACTGCGAAGGTTGAATCCTCCTTGCTGTAGGATCTGCATGCTGTCGGTGTAGACGGAGTGAAGGACCTGTTCTTCTGAAGTTGAGAAGAGAAAGTTGTCCACGTACATCGACTGCTTGAGAGCAACGGCTGCCGCAGAAGCGGGAAACTTTTCAAGATGAAGTTGAAGAACACGGTTGAGAATGAACGGCGAGCAGTTGAGTCCGAACAGGATCGTCCGGAAACGATACGCTTTGAGGCCCTCTTCATTCTGCCAAAGGAAGCAGAATCGGTCTTTATCTTCCTCATACTTCAGGTATATCTGCAGGAAGGCCTTCTCGATGTCCGCCATGAGTACGTGTCTGTTCGTGCGGAAACGCAGAAGCAGAGTGACCAGGTCGTTAAGAAGATCGATTCCTTTGAAACATGCGTCGTTCAATGATGGCAGGTCTCCGATTTTGAGACTGCAGTTGAAGACGGGGCGGATTTTCGTTGTGGTTTGTGCATCAGTCTTGATAACGGCATGGTGAGGAATAAACACTCGTTGGTTGGCTGTGGCAGTCTTCAAGTCAACCTCCTCAATGATGCCATCTCGCAGTTGTTGCAGAAAGACAGCTGAGTAAGCGTCTAGCATGCCTTTTTTCGACAGCCTGTCGTGAACTTTCTTCATCGTGGCCATGGCTATTTCATAGCTTTCCGGAACTTGTGAAATCTTCTCGTTAAACGGGATCTTAACGAAGTATCTACCGTCCTTAAACTCCACTTCCCTGGTGAAGTCCCGCACAAGATTTTCGTCCTGAGATGATACGTCATTTTCTTCCTTGATTCCTATACTCTCGATGTTAAACATATGCTCGACTTGAAGATCAACATCGCTATCGCTGGACGAAGTGTGAGCCAGCGGGTGGAAGTATGTTGTCTTCGGATGTAGCGTGGAGTTCACCAAGACAGCCAGAGGTGGCGTGCAGTTGGTGATGGACTCCCTTGAAGCGTCACCAGCCACAGGTTCCGTTGCTCCTGCTGGTGATGAAGTCATAGAAGGTGCTGAATGACACACCTCGGTTGAGTTTGTAGACTTCGAACCGCTTGTTGAAGGCGCTAATGTTGGCATGGCAACAACTGGTGTTGACGTCGAAGTTGACGGAGGTGATGTCAACATTGAAGGAGTCGATGCAGGCGCTGAAGTTAACCCTGATGTTTGTTGTGCGTTCGAAGTTTGTTGTGACGTTGCTGTTTGTCGTTTGTTGTTCGTGTGTTGTTTGTTGTTCGTGTGCTGTTTGTTGTTCGTTTGTTGATGTGGCACGGCTTGTGGGGAGTTGTCCAACTCACTCACAATTGTTTCTGGTTGAGTAGCAGCGGCTTCGTGTCCGCTGCAGTGGTTACAAGTACACACCTGCTGTTTGTCGTGGTTGCATCTGCTGGTTGCCAACAGATGCGGAAACCGTCAATTTGAGTTGTCGTTGCGGCTGGAGGTACAGTGATCTTCCCAGCCATCGCCTGTGAGCTTGTCGGTGTTGCATGGACGCGATGAACATGGACGCGATGAATGGACGTGATGAACATGGACGCGATCATGAGCATGGACGCGATGAACGTTGGCGCGGTTGTCGAGATGATCGTCGGCTCGGCTGGTGTGGTAGCCGCCGCTGCCTTGCTCGTCACTGTTGTCTTCTTGGGTTGACATTCTCATGACGTCTACTCCGTGAAGATAGGACTGAATGTCTCCGAAAAGAAGGAGGCCGTCCAACACTTCCAGGGCAGTACCTTCACCTAGATCAACTGTTCTCATAGGCTTCAGAGTGCTGATGATGTCAGCTCCAAGAAGACAGTCAAAGTCTCCGATTGTGTCTGAGGACATATCGTTGAAGAACGAATCTGCGAGTCGTACACCTTGTGTCTTGAGTGTATCGACAAGTTCTTTGACGCCGGGGATGGTGTACTGCAGGTTCATATGTTCATCGACTAGGAAGTCGTGTCTGGTGCAGGCTGTAGGTGTGAAGATGACGTCACACGTAACTGTCTTGTAGCTGACGTCTTGTACTCCGATACAGGTTTTTACCTTGTATTGGGTCCGTGGCGATTCAGAGCAGAATCCCAATTTATTTGCTAACTGCTGGCTAATGTACGAGGCTTG
This sequence comes from Imbricaverruca yamaguchii, assembly GCA_034440575.1. NCBI lineage: Eukaryota > Metazoa > Arthropoda > Thecostraca > Neoverrucidae > Imbricaverruca > Imbricaverruca yamaguchii. The sequence goes on from JAOTOL010000945.1 coordinate 39,289, forward strand.
CGAACCGTAGTCTACCATGCACCTGACGCGTTCGCAGACTTCTCCGTCGTTGACATGCATGAGAATGGACATCGATGGGAGTAGAACGGACTGTCCTTTGTGTGTATTGTTACAGATGATGCGCAGACTGCTTTGAAGTTGAGTGGGTTCGCCGGGTTTGACGACGCACACAGCTGCGATGTGTTGTTTGCTACTGCAAATGTTGCACGGATACGTGAGCCCTGTTGTTCGGCCTTTACATTCAGTAAGTTTGTGTGCTCCACTGCATCTGGAGCACAGGTTGAGTTCCTTGAGACGTTGAATTCTCGTATGTGGCGTTGTGAATGTGGTACATTTGAACATGGAGTGAGCACCTTCACACATTTTGCATGCCTTGAACCTCTCGGTTGAAGCTGAAGGACTTGGGTTGCCAAGCTTCGATGACTTCCCCATCGTATGCTCTGCTTCAGTGTGGAACGTCTGCAGTGAAGCCTTGCCTTCCTGCCACGTCGATGCACCACGTTGCTGCAGTCGCTTCTGCGGGTTGAACGACTTGGAGAGGTTTGACCTCATCCCAGGTAGTTCCTTGACCTGCTTCGCTTCAGTCTTCACTTGAGGAGTAGTAGTTCGCATCAAGGATTTGATGACTTCGTTGTAGTTTTCAAGCAGTTGCTTGGTACTTGGGAAGTCAGTTTTCAGGAGGGCGCCGAGTTTTGACTTAAAGTTAGTCGGGAGTTTCTCACAGATCATGAAGCTGACAATCTTGCTGCCCAAGGTGCTTTCCTCCAAAGCGTCGTAACCGAAGGTCTTGAGCTCATAGACGGAAACACGCGCAGCATTGAAAAACGTCCTGATTGCGGCGAAGTCCCTCGCTGGTGGGGGCGTCAACTCATGTAGCTTCTTGATGTGCTGCTCGACTATGACGTCCTCGTCAAGGAACTCGCCAGTCAAGAACTTCCTTGCGATAGGGTAGTTGCTCTCCTCGTTCGAGAGGTGTTTTATGGTATCCAAGGCACAGCCGCGCAGGTAAGTTTTCAAATACATCAGCTTGGCTGCGTCACTGTAGATGGTGTTGCCGCCAATGAGGTCGTCGAACATGTGTAAGAAGTCATTGAAACTCATGACATCGTCTTGTGATCCAGAGAAGATTGGCATCTTCAATTTCTGAACGTCCGGTAGCTTGATGCATCCAGCAGATGATCGTAATCCATCACGATGTTCTTCTTTCGGGGGTTTCACCATTGTCTTTGTGTGATCAAAAACGGCTTTCTTGGTTTCGGAAAAAGCATCGTAAAGCTCGCTTATCCACGATTCTTCCTTGTCAAGGTTTTCTTCCTCAGTAAGAAGGGATATGTAGTCGTCATGTTTGCTTTGAACATCAGACCATGCCGTGGTCAGTTCAGCCCAGCCGTCTTGAACTAGCTCGGGGGCTTCTTTGCATGCGATGTGTTTCAACACATTTCTGTTGATTCTTGTGAAAGTGCGTCTGCAGTTTGAACGAGCAGTTTTCGACTGATCCATGGTGAAAAGCAACAAAATTGTTGACAAGCAACGGTGTAGGCGTAAATCTAGGCGAAAATATAGGCGAAAATGTAGGCGAAAAGCTGGGCGGAATCCCGCCGAGAGCTAAGCGAAAATCCTCCCAAATTCTGTGCGAAAAGCTTGCCGAAAAGCCAGATGAAAACCTTGCTAAACGACAACGAACCGATTGTCGAGATAACAATGTGTGTGTGGCCAATGAATGATCCGGTTGAATTAGACCGCTAGTGCGACGTACAATTCACCAAAAAACAATATTCACAGTTATCTGTGTAAGAATTATTTTGTGAACCCTACACAGATGATATCGATGGTGTCGAAGGTTGATTGTGTTCGTAAGAAATTGTTTGTTTTGGTGTCGGATTAGTTCAGGAAATTAATAGGCGAGTGAGGTATGATGGAATAGGCAATAGCAGGTAATGAACACGGGGGAACGTCAATGGACTATCACGGAGGCCGGGCTTACCTTTCGATTACTTCAGGTAGTCACAGCACTCTGTGAATATTGATCCACTTTGATGCTAGAGCTTTTGTGAGCCCTAGCACCGGTAAGTTATAGTTTTCTGGTAGTCGTAGTCGTAGTTTGTCCAAGCGTTCGTTCCACACGCGTACGCCGCACGCACCCCACTCTGCTTCTTGCGTCTCACTGCCGACGAGGCCGAGCACAGCTCACGTGTCGCGGCCGACGCTGACAAAGCGCCGACCCGTATGAGTCACTGTAACGTGACCCCGAAGGTGACCGCTCGAAGCCAAGCAGCCCGGCCCTCCTGCCCCTGAAGGGATCGAAGGACGGGACACCATTCGAGTTGGGATAGTATGGTGGCACTATAATGTTGTGGTTGCAATGAGAACAAGTGGCATTGTTATGTATGTATGTATTTAACGCTTGTATTTCAAATGCTGTGATTAATATGTGCGCGCATAATTCTCGCAACGTAAAAGAGACTGTTATATCACACTGTGTATGCGTTATGGCAGCGGGAAACCACCAAGGAGCCATCACAGCGGCTCTATATCATCAGGACATCTTCCATTAGATCCAGGGATCATATTCTAATAGTATTTCCACATGACAATACTAAAAACTGCATGACGGCAGCAAGTAAAAGAGACTGTTATATCACACTGTGTATGCGTTACGGCAGCGGGAAACCATCATGAAACCATCACAGCGGCTTTATATCATCAGGACATCTTCCATTGGAATCAGGTATCATATTCTAGTGGTATTTCCACATGGGGATACCAATAACTGCGTGAGGGCACCATGTGAAAGAGACTGTGTTGTCACACTGTGTATGCACATGCTAGGGCAGCAAGAAACCAACAAGTGGAAACCATCGCAATGGCTCCAGATCATCATGGCCTCTTCGATTAGATCAAGGGATCATATTCTAGTGGTATTTCCATATGGTGATACGAGGAACTGCATGAGGGCAGAAAGTAAAAGACACTGTTTTATCACACTATGCATATGTCAAGGTAGCGGGAAACCACCATGAAACCATAACAGCGGCTCTAGATCATCAGGACTTTTTCCGATAGATCCAGTGATCATATTCTGAAAGTATTTCCACATGGGGATACGAGGAACTGCATGAGGGCAGCAAGTAAAAGAGACTGTTTTATCACACTATGCATGCGTCGCGGCAGCGGGAAACCACCATGAAACCATCACAGCGGCTCTAGATCATCAGGACATCTTCCATTAGATCCAGGGATCATGTTCTAATGGTATTTCCACATGACAATACTAAAAACTCCATGACGGCAGCAAGTAAAAGAGACTGTTATATCACACTGTGTATGCGTTATGGCAGCGGGAATCCATCAAGAAACCTTCACAGAGGCTCTATATCATCAGGACATCTTCCATTAGATCCAGGGATCATATTCTAGTGGTATTTCCACATGGGGATACCAAGAACTGCGTGAGGGCACCATGTAAAAGAGACTGTGTTGTCACAGTATGCATAAGTTACGGCAGCGAAAAACCATCATGAAACCATCGCAGTGACTCCAAATCATCAGGACTTTTTTCGATGGATCCAGTGATCATATTCTGAAGGTGTTTCCACATGACAATACTAAAAATTGCATGACTGCAGCAAGTAAAACAGAATGTTACATAACATTATGCACATGCTAGGGCAGCAAGAAACCACCATGAAACCATCGCAGTGGCTCCTGATCATCAGGACCTCTTCTAATAGATCTAGGGGTCAGCAAGTGGTATTACGGTGGTGTTTCCACATGGGGATACCAAAATGTGCATGATGGCAGAAAGTAAAACAAGCTTATACAGCATTATGCATATGCTAAGGCAGCAAGAAACCACTATGGAGCCATCGCAGTAAGTCCAGATCATTAGGACCTCTTCTAATAAATCCAGGGATCATATTCCGAAGGCATTTCCACATGGGGATACCAAAAAGGGAACGACGGCAAAAGGTAAAAGAGATGATTATATCACATTATGTATATGAATAAAAGTATACGGTCGGACAGCGTGAAACCAGTGTGTGTGTGTGTCTGTGTGTGCGCGTGTGTGTGTCTCTCTCTCTGTATGTGTGTGTGTGTGTGTGTGTGTGTGTGTGTGTGTGTGTGTGTGTGTGTGTGTGTGTGTGTGCGCGATAATTTTGGAAGAAGCTGGGAAAGATGAGCTGAAAGGTTCCATATGGTCGGGGTTCCACGAAATATGCTTGGGAGATGACAGGTATAAAAAAATGCGTACCAAAGATGCATTCGTTACTTGTTATGATGAATTTTCAGTAAAGACGCAAACAAAGAATATAAAATTGACCATCCCAGGGCAGTGTAAAATAATTGACCATGTAGCCTGGAAATTCACAGTTAATGGAATTGTGCTATTTCATCCTTGCCTTAGGTTTTTACCATTTTGCCACATGTGTGGGCAGTCATTATACACACGACTGCTAAATAATGTACAATGCATGTGACTGAAGTGAAAGGCATTCCACGTTTTTAATCCTTATGTGACAATCCTTTATTTTCTTCCAATCTTCCACTATTCCCAAGCAACTTCCTTCTTCATCTGCACAGTTAATGGCGAAATAATTTTAGGACACTGTCCCAGGGAGAGTGGTACACCCGGGAAATCATTCCAGGGCGATGGCTTTCGTAATATTTTTCCTCTTTTCACACACGGCCTGATCTGTTGACATGACTATGACTGTTGCAGGAGTTCCGCGCCCTGTACCCGGTGTGAGTGGCAGACAGACCGACAGCCAGCCCCTTCCAGCTCAGTGGAAACCCGAATATTTCACCGTCCTCCAGCAATGCATTTTGTCATTCATTAATACATTGTGCTGTTCATCACTAACTACCGACTTTTCATTCCACCTATGAGAAAACAACACCACCTCAAAGTAAACAACCGGATGAAAGATATCCGTTATCAAAAATCAGTAGCATTTGCGTGTATATATTTTTTATTATATATATATATATATATATATATATATATATATATATATATATATATATATACGTTAATACATAATCGTGCAACATCTTTTCACTTCCTTTTGGCGTCGTACACTTCTTGGTATCCTTGGAATGTTTTGGTGTCACTATCTATCTATCTGCCACCAGAATATGATCCCAGAATATAATGAAGGAATTACTGATGATTTGGACCCGCCGCCATGATTTCATGACGGGTTCTCGCTGCCGTAACGTATGCATAGTGTGATAAAACAGTCCCCTTTACTTGCTGCCCCCATGCAGCTCTTGGTATCCCCATGTGGAAATCCCACCAAGATATGACCCTTGGATCCAATCGAAGAGGCCATGATGATCTGGAGCCATTGCGATGGTTCCATGTTGGTTTCTTGCTGCCCTAGTATGCGCATAATGTTAGGTAACATTCTGTTTTACTTGCTGCCGTCATGCAATTTTGAGTATTGCCATGTGGAAATACCTTCAGAATATGATCACTGGATCTATCGAAAGAAGTCCTGATGATCTGGAGCCACTGCGCTGGTTTCATGATGGCTTGTCGCTGCCGTAACGTATGCATAGTGTGATAAAACAGTCTCTTTTACTTGCTACCGTCATACAGTTTTTAGTATTGTCATGTGGAAATACCACTAGAATATGATCCTTTGATCTAATCGAAGAGGCCATGATGATCTGGAGCCATTGCGATGGTTTCATGTTGGTTTCTTGCTGCCCTAGCATGTGCATACTGTGACAACACAGTCTCTTTTACATGGTGCCCTCACGCAGTTCTTGGTATCCCCATGTGGAAATGCCACTAGAATATGATCCCTGGATCTAATGGAAGATGTCCTGATGATATAGAGCCGCAGTGATGGTTTCTTGGTGGTTTCCCGCTGCCATAACGCATACATAGTATGATGTAACAGTCTCTTTTACTTGCTGCCGTCATACAGTTTTTAGTATTGTCATGTGGAAATACCGCTAGAATATGATCCTTTGATCTAATCGAAGAAGCCATGATGATCTGGAGCCATTGCGATGGTTTCATGTTGGTTTCTTGCTGCCCTAGCATCTGCATTAGGGTGTGTCGCCTGAACGGTTTTTTTATGCTTAGTGAAATTATCATGCAGATCACCTAAAAAAAACCCTGTGGTCGAAACCAAATCGAAATCAAACAATAAACAAAATATGCGACAGGCCGATAAAGAAACAAATTTGCCGGGCGCCCAGCATTGAAGTCTCCAATGATGGCGCTCCGTTGCGATTGGCATCTAACACCACGCGTCGGCCGCCGTCGGAGCGCCGCCGCGGCGCTGTGACGAAAAAGGCGGCAGTCGGTGCTGTGGATGACTTACGAATGGATTCTGGTAATTCAAAATCAGATCAGGGGAGCCGGGATATATCTGATTGTAAAGATTAAACTTCACTGAAGGACTGATCGCTCCACTTTCCTTTGTCTGTGCTCCACCTTTCACAGTGCTATGAATCAACATTCGAATACATTGCGTACGTACTAACGACACAAAATAGCTTCGCATGCCATACATCCTTGTTTTATTAGTCAATCCAAGTCTCCTGTTCCTTTTCGTTACTCAAGTTTCAAGGGAAACTGGGATTATCAGCAGTAGGGACAACCTATTAACGAGGGCGACACGAGCCGGCGGCGATCGTCGCGTGGCGCGAGGGAGGGGCTGGGATGGGGCGGGAGACGGCCGGCGCACGGTGAGGGTAGAGAACACAAAGAGCGAGACAGGGCAGGGGAGGGGAGGGGGAGACAGGGGAGGGGGAGGGCCGCCGAGACAAGGCAGTCGGCGGCGGAGACCCGGCGGGACGGCCAGAAAAAAGAGTGGTTTAGTGTCTGCAAGTTGTGCCCACTGCCTGTGAAGTGTGATATTACCTGAGTCGGTGTGATCGGGGTAAGAGTTCGAACATGAAGACCCGCGCTTCCACCAAAGGGCTTTTGGTTCCTTCTGAACTAAAAACAAACCGACTGTCCACGAGAATTGACGTTCTGAATTACTTGAGTAAAGTGAATAGAGACGCATGCGTTGCGAACAAAAGGTTGAAAGAGAGGCTAGCACCCCATATAAAGTTTGTCGCGGAAAGTGTGATGGAAATGCGGTGCTGCGAAGGAATACCAATTGTTGGGAGGGCCCGAGTCGAACATATGGTTCGAGAATGCCGCGATCGCTACTTGCGATACATGAAAACTGCTGGAAAGAAGTCGGCATCACCAGGTGTACGTCCGTCCGGTGATGAGTGGGTTGAAAAATTGTTTGATATAGCCCGCTGCAAATGTGCTGATATCGATAGCTTCAAATGTTTTTCGATAGCTTCAAATGTTATTTCCACATGGGGATACCAAGAAATGCATGAGGACAGGAAGTAAAAGGGACTGTTATATCACATTATGCATGCATTACGGCAGCGAGAACCCGTCATGAAATCATGGCAGCGGGTCCAAATCATCAGGAATTCCATGTCCATGATATTAGCAACGCATTCGCATTCGCATTCAGCATCCTATTCGCATAATCTCCGAATTCGTTCATTTTTTCAGGATATGATCTTCGTCACTTGCAAAAGTAAGGCGAACGACGATTCTTCAGTAGGACGAGCGGTTCGACCTCCAGAGGTCCAGAGAGGTCACTCGGGTCAAAAACGGTGTACCGTATAAAATTCGAAGTATTTCACTTAGCCGAATGATTCCAACACCTAGATGTCCGCTGTCCATCAAAGTGGCAGCACATCAAATTACGTAAACTTCAATGACACGGTTTGACCTCAGGTCACCGAAATAGGTTTTACTTATGTACTATATCTATTTGCGGGGTACCGAATAAAATCATGGTGACTCATTGCAAATGCCTGGTTTTTGCAGGTCATAGTCTACATAGCACGTACATAGAGCACATGAATCAAGGTGACCCATTGTGGCCACTGATTCATCACCATTCGCCAAAAATGCCCAACAAATGGCACTATACCAAATTCTTGTGTACCCGATATTTTCCGCAAAATTTTACTTGCCACGACGAAAAAAACACCCAGACATTGGTTATGGCCCATGGATGCAGCACATTGAAGCATCTGACCTACAATCTCATAGTTTGACCTATATTCGCAAATTACTGTTTTGACCATGCATTATTGCCATCTACGGGGTATCTGATAATACCATCCTAAGCACATTCATCGGATGAACATTAGCGCCAAAAAATGTCCAATCCGACAAGAAAGCAGCACATCCAAGCATGTCACCTTCAAGCTCACCATCTGACCTCAGGTCAACTAAGATTTTAACATTACACCCTATGGGAATATCACGGTGTACCGAATAAAACTTTCATAAATACATTTATCGGATGGATATTAGCGTCGAATAATCGCACAACAAGCAAGGACGCAGCACATCCGAGCATGTGCCCATCAGTGCAAGCGTTTGACCTCAGGTCAGGTTTTATGAAATTCAGAAAAAGAAAGTGGTCCACTTGGGTACCGTATGTGGGCCAAACAAAGCACGCAAAATAGACTATCTCAACACTGATGCATGCACTAGCAACATAAGAAGCAGCCCACTGCGTGACCTGACCCCAATCGATGACGCATTTCATCAGGTAGCACTAGCGTCCTATTCAACAACGCATTCAGAAACAAATTCACAATATTCTCCAATTCGTCTGAACATTTGACACAACCTTCGCAACCACATCCGTACATGCATCCCGGAACCATTTTCTGCTATGACAAACCGTTTTGCCTTCAGAGGCGAAAAGGTCAGCGAGGTCAAATCTGGGGTACCGCATAACTTCCCTGATAATTCACTTAATGGGATCATTAAAACGTTTATGCAACCGCTATCACGGTGGCATGCAGCACACCAAGTCAACTGGTCACTCGAACCCACCATTTGACCTCAGGTCAACGAAGATTTTAACACTACACCCTATGGGAATATCACGGTGTACCGAATAAAACTTTCATGAATACATTTATCGGATGGATATTAGCGTCGAATAATCGTCCACCGAGCAAGGATGCGGCACATCCGAGCATGTGTTCGTCAGTGCAGCGTTTGACCTCAGGTCAGGTTTTATGAAATTCAGAAAAAGAAAGTGGTCCACTTGCTTCTTATGTTGCTAGTGCATGCATCAGTGTTGAGATAGTCCACATTGAATGCTTTGCTTGGCCCACATACGGTACCCAAGTGGACCACTTTCTTTTTCTGAATTTCATAAAACCTGACCTGAGGTCAAACGCTTGCACTGACGAACACATGCTCGGATGTGCCGCATCCTTGCTCGGTGGACGATTATTCGACGCTAATATCCATCCGATAAATGTATTCATGAAAGTTTTATTCGGTACACCGTGATATTCCCATAGGGTGTAATGTTAAAATCTTCGTTGACCTGAGGTCAAATGGTGGCTTCGAGTGACCAGTTGAATTGGTGTGCTGCATGCCACCGTAATAGCGGTTGCACAAGCGTTTGAATGATCCCAATAACTGAAATATCAGGGAAGTTATGCGGTACCCCAGATTTGACCTCGCTGACCTTTTCGCCTCTTAAGGAAAAACGGTTCGTCGTAGCAAAAAATGGTTTCGGGATGCGTGTACGGGTATGGTTGCGAAGGTTGTGTCAAATGTTCAGACGAATTGGAGAACATTGTGAATTTGTTTCTGAATGCGTTGTTGAATAGGACGCTAGTGCTATCTGATGAAATGCGTCATCGATAGGGGTCAGGTCACGCAGTGTGCTGCTTCTTATGTTGCTAGTGCATGCATCAGTGTTGAGATAGTCCACATTGAATGCTTTGCTTGGCCCACATACGGTACCAAAGTGGACCACTTTCTTTTTCTGAATTTCATAAAACCTGACCTGAGGTCAAACGCTTGCACTGATGGGCACATGCTCGGATGTGCTGCGTCCTTGCTTGTTGTGCGATTATTCGACGCTAATATCCATCCGATAAATGTATTCATGAAAGTTTTATTCGGTACACCGTGATATTCCCATAGGGTGTAATGTTAAAATCTTAGTTAACCTGAGGTCAGATGGTGAGCTTGAAGGTGACATGCTTGGATGTGCTGCTTTCTTGTCGGATTGGACATTTTTTGGCGCTAATGTTCATCCGATGAATGTGCTTAGGATGGTATTATCAGGTACCCCGTAGATGGCAATAATGCATGGTCAAAACAGTAATTTGCGAATATAGGTTAAACTATGAGATTGTAGGTCAGATGCTTCAATGTGCTGCATCCATGGGCCATAACCAATGTCTGGGTGTTTTTTTCGTCGTGGCAAGTAAAATTTTGCGGAAAATATCGGGTACACAAGAATTTGGTATAGTGCCATTTTTTGGGCATTTTTGGCGAATGGTGATGAATCAGTGGCCACAATGGGTCACCTTGATTCATGTGCTCTATGTACGTACTATGTAGACTATGACCTGCAAAAACCAGGCATTTGCAATGAGTCACCATGATTTTATTCGGTACCCCGCAAATAGATATAGTACATAAGTAAAACCAATTTCGGTGACCTGAGGTCAAACCGTGTCATTGAAGTTTACGTAATTTGATGTGCTGCCACTTTGATGGACAGCGGACATCTAGGTGTTGGAATCATTCGGCTAAGTGAAATACTTCGAATTTTATACGGTACACCGTTTTTGACCCGGGTGACCTCTCTGGACCTCTGGAGGTCGAACCGCTCGTCCTACTGAAGAATCGTCGTTCGCCTTACTTTTGCAAGTGACGAAGATCATATCCTGAAAAAATGAACAAATTCGGAGAGTATGCGAATAGGATGCTGAATGCGAATGCGAATGCGTTGCTAATATCATGGACATAGGAATTCCTCCATTATATTTTCGACCTTGTCGCATTTGGCGGTGCGGCAAACCGGCAGGCGTAGAAACCTCTGGTTCACCTCTTGTTAACAGATGGCAGGTCGATCAGTTCGCGTGAGATGCTGCAGGGCGATGAATTCATTCGAGATACGTTTCTCGGAATCAGAGTTGGACATTGGCCTGCGTTTCTTAGTCAAAATCGATGCATAATACGTAAATACAGCTAGTCCTGTGGCTAAATTCTTCAATGCAATCTGATATAGTCTTAACACTCGCATTGGTGACGTCCCAATCATCATTCGTATTGGTAGTTGTTTCTAGAAGCTTCTGATCCAAATGACATGTAATTTGGTGGACGTAATCGTTGCATCGGCACTTTCTCACGCTAAAAATTGTAAGATAATATACTTGATATACTTAAAGTTATTGTGATATTTTCATCGGGTGCCAGGCACAACCGACGATTTGCCACCTCCGGCCATGGGCCCGGCCGCCCGGCAGGGCCCGGGGGTCTGGTTCGTAAAATGTTTACCAGCTCGCGCACGCTACATCATCCATCAAATCGCTACGGTTTGGACACCATTAGGCTGATAATTCAACAAAGATCGGTCATAGGCGCCAGGCGGTTGTGTTTCTCCCCTCTCCTTGCGCTCCTGTAGGTCACCAGCTCGGTCCGAAGGACCACATGCCATCGTCTTGTCGCTGCTGCACGGTCGAACATTGGCTTGATTCGCAGCACACATTCCTTCGTTTCGTTCGAGGTCTGCCATCGGCTCTGAAGAGCAAGGTTGTCGAGTTTCACAGCCAGCATTGGCTCATAGCCGGAGCCGCCGAACTCCGTCCGGCGCTACGAGGATATGGTGGTCTGCTTCGCGGCTCATCGGCTCGCTTCCCTGTGGTCTTAAGGATTATCATCTGCTTGGTAGTCCAAATATAATTTTCAGTATTACAATTGGACGTGTTCGATTGCCTTTGGCCTGGCTGTTCGTATTTGATGCCTTATTGGCATGCTTTTCCAAACATCAGCTACAAAAAAGGAGAGAGGTAGCCGCAAGAAGTCTGTACTCGAATGCGACATAAAGCACTGTCGGCGTGGTGAGGTGATGTGAGCATGATTGCCAATATAAGCGAAACATTGTCAAACTGGCGCATTTTCCAAAATGCTCGACGATGTAGGATTTAAATCGGCGATTGGTAAAGCAATTTATGCAAATTGCTGATTAACCCGCGCCGTACCGGGGAGGGGGGTCGTTGACGATCCCCCCTAAGGTTTTGCGCGGACTGTGAAAGAACGGCGCGCGGCAGCGCACCAAAATTTAGCATACCTTTTCCCCACATCAATTTGGCATGTTGTGTCATATTTTTGAAGTCAGGTCATCTAGGGTCAATGAGTTAGTTAAGGTCAAATGAGGTCACCTCCAAAAAAGTGGAACCAATCGTCACGCTTTAACGGATGAAGATATTTGAATGAAACTTTCAGCGTTTGCTTATCATTAGGGATGCAACAAAACGTCGTACCAGAGGAATTTGTCACTTTCCGTTTTTATTACTTATTAGTTTTGTATATTTGCCCTTTAGAGTTAAAATCTTAGATTATGGCGAAAGTAAATATTTGTATTGGGAAAGTTGACTTCGAGCGCAGACAACCGCACAGTGTGCAAACCGTTTGATTTAGCAAGGACCTGACCGGCCCTCGTCCACCGTGGCATGATCTGTATCATCACAAAGACGCCGGCTAACTGCCGTCTCCGGCCCAGACAACCACCCTGAATTACAACTAGATGCACACCAGCCACGCTACCATATTAGTGTGTCCAAAATATATCCCGGCTATTTCGCTCCTGATCAGATTTGAGCGGAGTTCACCCAAAATTGGCAAGTCTACACTAACATAACACTAGCCTAACCTAAACTAACCAAACCAAATCTTACCCAATCTAACGAAACCTAACCAGAACTAAACAAACCTAGTCAAACTGAACCAATCCTAAACGAAATGTAACCAAACTGAACCAAACCTAAGCGAAACCTAACCTAACCTGACCCAACTTATCCTAACCTAACATGACCAAGCATAACTTAACCTGACAGCCTAACCCAACCTAACCTAACTTACCTAACAGGACTTGGCCTGACCTAAGCAAACCTCATTTAATCCGACCTTCTCTGTTTTTGGCTTCCTTCATTTCTATGCTTCCTATAGCACAGCTGCAATTCCCGGTAGGCAGCGTAAGTTACATTCATCTAGAAAATCATTTTCACGGCGGCTTGGCTGGCGTGGCAGCACGAGCAATTGATCGTTGTTATTGGAGTTTCGGGGCGCATCGACTGCGTCGGTCATGTAGCGCCCGAGCGATTGATCGTAAAAGTATGCATAGCCTGAATATAAATCGTGTAGGATCCCCCAAGCTGATTTGAATCGAGTTAACACGAAATTAACTAATGTACAATAACCGCAACTAACCCAGACCAGCCCAGCCCAGCCCAGCCCAGCCCAGCCCAGCCCAGCCCAGCCCAGCCCAGCCCAGCCCAGCCCAGCCCAGCCCAGTTCAGCCCAGCCCAGCCCAGCCCAGCCCGGCCCGGCCCGGCCCGGCCCGGCCCGGCCCAGCCCAGCCCAGCCCAGCCCAGCCAAGCCCAGCCCAGCCCAGCCCAGCGCAGCCCAGCCCAGCCCAGCCCAGCCCTGCCCAGCCCAGCCCAGCCCAGCCCATCCCAGTCCAGCCCTGCCCAGCCCTGCCCAGTCCAGCTCAGCCCAGCCCAGCCCAGCCCAGCCCAATACAACCAAACCTAGCCCAATATCACCAAACCTAACTTAACCTAACAGGACCTGAACTGACATGACCTGACGTAAGCAGACCGTATTTGATATGATTTGCCCTGCCATTTTCCAATTTCATCTACATATTCCTTATAAATCTTGTTTCCATACTTCCTATAAAACAGCTACAATTCCAACTATGCAGCGTAAGTTACCTTCACCTGGCAAATCATTCCCACGGCAGCTGGCTGGCGTGGCAGCAAGAGTGACAGATCGTAAAAGTATGCCTAGCTTACATATAGACCGTGTAGAATACTTCTCTTCTCCGAGCAGTTGTGAACCGAGGTAGCGCGAAATTAACTAATCTGCATTAACCTAGCCTAACTTAACCAAACCCAACACAACGCAACACAACACAACACAGCAAAACCCAATCGAACCGAATATCACCAAATCTAATTTAACATAGCAGGACCTGGCCTGACCTAACCTAAGCTGACCTCAGCTGATGTAAGCTGTCCTGCCCTTTTCCAACTTCATTTCTATATTATTTTGTAGCACATTTGTATTTCAACATAAGATGTATTCACCTATATAAAATCATTCACATGGTAGCTTAACTGGTGTGGTAGCACATGCGGCTTGCATTATTTTGGACCGATGAAGTGGGTTCAAGCAAATCTAACGATTCATCCATGCAATGAGCCGGTTGGGAAGACCGAAAATGATGTTCGGTAATGCTTCAAGACATTCTTGATTGTATGAAAAGCTGTTTCGTTGGTCAAAATCTAAACGTATCGTGTGAATCACAATCGTTTGGGTTTTGCGTATATATCACTTTTTTATCCAAAATGTGGCCTGACCGAGAAGTTCATGGAGTGGGGAGAAGAGCCAGTTTTATGGGTCACGACACTTGTCACTCTTGTCGCGTTGGCTAACCCCTGGTATGCCGTAGATGCCCATAGTCAATGGGGAAAGTGTAGCCGGTGCATGGATCCAGCTAATGCACGCCACGGCGTGTCGTCACTTTTATCCGTTTTCCAGTACCAGACACAATCGAAAAAAGCGATGAAAACTGCCGGGTATTCTTTGGATGCACGTGCCACGTACGGCGAAAACGTTTGCAGTTCCGAACTTGGAGATTGTCTCGGCTACACCACGGTGTCGGTTTGGTGTCGATCAGTCCATTTGTTTGCGAGCTACGCCGGTTGAAACCGAGCCGATTAAACGCACGAAAATAGATGATATCCCGACTCTAAAATCCACGTTTCACACGTTAAAGCAATTGACGGCAGAGGACTTAGGCGGAACCCGTTCTCCAACCACATCGGCGACGCTCACATACAGCACATTTGCTCGATCGCACCGAAATTGTGCCTAAGGCGTGGCCATTGAAGTCCACGCGCGTCATGCGATCCGACCTCATCACCTGGCAGTCATCCGATTACGATACGCCCGGAGGCGGCGCGCGGGTGGTGCGAACCATGCAAATAGTGCGTTCTGACGTTCCGAGAAAAGTCAGTCATGTGAGCCACATTAAACTTGTGCTCTCACGGTTAGATCCTGCGGTCAGCACCATCTAGCGCGGTCATGTGTATCAGATCCTGGGCATCTAGTGCGGAAACTAGAGGGTAAAAGTGAAAGTGTCATGAAATTTTTTTGCAACCAGGGGCGGTCCGAGGCACCGAAAAGTGGCGAGGAAGTCACCACTGCACCCCCCCCACCACCACCACCAAAAAAATCGTTGGATTTCGGTATCTATATTTTTCGGTTTCCAAAATTCGGAAATTTTGTACCACCCACCCAGTCGCCTCCCCCACAAAAATCACCGGATTTTAGGAACACTCGAGACATTTCGGTTGTGCATATGACCACTCAGGGGTGGTATGAGTACCGAAATAGGGTTAGGTAGAGTAACCACTGCACCCCCCCTCCAAAAGAACAAAAACAAAAACAAAAACATTGGATTTCGGCACCCCTGTTTTTTTCTCATTTTCACGGGACTCACCTGGGCTTTCCGAAGCAGGTTTCCGAGTTTTCCGAGTTTTCCGAAGTTTTCCGAACTGTCCCTAGCTGTTTCTTGGTGGCAAATAATATGTCCTGATATGACGGAGAAGAAAATGAAGTTTGAAGGACTTTATCAGTAGAATTTGTCATGATTATTGATCGGGGACGATTAGTCTATGGGTAAGTTGCTCGTCTCACAATCGAAAGGCTGGGGGTTCGAGTCTCACCTGTCTCTACTCTTCGCCCGCGACCAATAGGCGTGTGAGAGTGGTGACGCTACATGACTCAGCGGTCGATGTGTCGTTAAACCAATAACCAACCAACCAACCATGATTGATGATGGTCTTAATTTCAAGGCTGTTCTATGAAGGCCACCAAATGCATGGTGTAGGGCACCCGAATGGATACACATGAAATTTTATCTTTACTTGGTACCATGAATTGACAAGATAGGTGAAGCCACTAACCATTTCTGCAGTATTCCCCTAGCTATGAAAAAAAATTGTTGACAACATTTTTTTCATAGCTAGGGGACCAAACTTGAACTTAGTATTGCAAATGCGGTCTGACATAGACACAGTAAAGCGTTCTGATGATTTCTTCACTTTTGTACGATTCATTCCTATTTATTTCCTCAACCATTCTCAGTGTCTCAATATTGGTCCCAGTACTGATCCCTGGGGGACTCCACTTGAACATCTTGCCATGATGACTTTGCACCATTTAGCATCAGGGAGGTCTGTTACCAGGCGACCAAAATTATGGGGAAATGACACCGCCATGCGAGCGATTTCAACCAAGTGGGTGTATAGGGTAGTCATGGGTGCTGAACCAATCTGTGAAAGTTTTAGTTTCGTACTGGCGGCAATCTCGAATATATGGCTTGATAAAATTTTCATAGGTCACGTTGTAGGTAAATATTTAAGAGCGATTATCTCCGGTACTTTAAAGCTTAGCATAGACACATAGCATATCTTTATAATCGCAGACCTCTTCTTTTTGTTTCTGAGTCAGTTTTCAATTTTGAACAAATAAAAAAAATGATCAATTGAACTCAGGTCAAGTGACCACCCATGACCATAGGCGTAGGAACGTCTCAAAAAGTGGGTGGGCCTGGGTCAACAGCAGGGGCGCACCCAGGAATTTCGCAAAACACCGTGGTTGAGCACTTTCGGATAGGAAATCCGATAATTTTAATAGTGAACACACAACTTTCACCGCTAAGTGGGGTGGGGGTGGGGGGCAGACCCCTGAGCGCGCCTATGGCTGCAGCAACATGTGGTCCTAAAATAACGATCATCGCAGCGTAAGTACTTTCAGATTTACACTTCTCGCTGTGCTTGGAACTCTTTTAACGACCGATTAATTCGTGTGTAATAATAGGTTTATCTTCCTGGTGCGGGTGAAGCCATTTAATATTACTGTTCAAACAAAATTTATTCAACTTCCATTATATGCATAGGTATGTGTGGTGGATGTGGGGCAAGCTCATTACAGCCTCACTAATTGGTATGTGCTGTGCCCCGGTTTCCATGATTTAGTACAATAGGTCTTTAAGATGCCCCCGTTGTACCGCTGTACATGATCGTCGATGTTGGTGAGGACAAAGAACAATCAAGAACATAGGCGAACCGGAGGGGACACAGGAGGCCCGCTCCCCCCCCCAATGAGAGCAAAGTGCCCTTTTGACCGAAGAGTGCCCTCTTGGCCGGAAGGTCCCAAATTTAGCCCAAAAATCACCTGCCCTACGTGCCCCGCCTGTGCCAAAGGTGCCCTTTGGGCCCAAAACTGCCCTTTTGGCTAACAAAATTTCACGCCCCCTCCCCCCGGTCAACAAACCTTCCAGGATGCCCCGGGCCGCTAAGTGCCCTTTTGGAGCCAGTCAAGTGCCCTTTTGGAGCCGGCAAGTGCCCTCTTCGGTTCGGGCCCTCATGGAAAAATCCTGGGTGCGCGCCTGATCAAGAACGTAGCTCACTTGCTGGCCCATTGCAAAAGAAGTATCATGATTGGTGCTGGAGAGGTTCAGAAACAAGAAAGACGAGTGAACGCTGGTTGAAATTGATTTCATCCGGTGTGTGGCAGTCCAATATTGGCAGGGTGACAGACCGAGGGAAAGAAAAATGCAATAAATATTAATACATGGCATGTTGTTCGTACTCACGGCCTAATTCCAACATATAGGTGATCAGCCACCTCAATCACTCTAGTAATACACGTCGTGCACCTTAGAATATCCGCCATTTCAAACGAAATGCTACTACATCATGTGACTCCCGGCTGAAACAGAATGTAAGCGCTTATTTTGGGGACCAACAATTCAGCGCAAAATAGCCGACAGTTGACAACACACGGTACCTCATAAAGTCATAACGTGTTCAGACTTAACCGCTACAAGATACCGTCGTGAAAGCAATTTGATGATTAGTTCTCTTCTTCCCACGTTTTCTGTTCCCTAAAAATCCGGATGACCGCTGAGCTTTGATACACCACATCTCTGGTTAGATACGCTCCCAGATTGGCTACCGAACGGAGTTTTGGTGCTCTTTTTTTGGACTTTTCGACTTTTCTGTGTCTATGGATGCGATGTGTGGCTCCAGACAATTATTGTTAGGTGCCTGGCACATTTTTGTGATCTAGTTCCTTTTAAAATGTTGTATTGTTTGTTTTACACAGACGATGTTTTTACACAGACGCGCTAGTACATAATACATACGCGCTCGTGATGTTACCTAAAAAAGGTGAAGAGTGACATATGAAGAATGATGATGTGACGAGCGACGAGTGATGCTTGTCATGTGACCTGACAAGGCACATCACGAGCATGGCAACTGACCCGAGTGGATCTCTAGCTGGGTAGCTACCTAGTGACATGGACAGCATGTTAAACTTTTAACTCAAATTATGTCGTTCAAGGGAAATGGTTCCGTCACATAGTGGTCTCACGGTATATGCAACAATCTCTGCTTAGCAAAGACTGATCACAGAATCTATTCCATGAAGACATTTGGACTGAATGCGCTAGAACACCAATTTGCAACGGATATTACTATCAAGGCTTTTCATCGTCCAGTGGTGTGTGCGAAAATCACGCTGGGCGCCAAAAAGACTGGCCGGGCTGTCCAAATCACGTTGGGTCTCAAAAGGTCGGGTCGGTATCCTTGATAATCGCACTGTGGTCCACAAAAGGTCGGACCGGGGCCCCTGAAAATCACGCTGGGAGCATAACAAACGTCGTGCCGTGGTCCTTGAAAATCACCATGGGAGTTGGAAGGAGACGGGCTGGGCCCTTCAAAATCACACTGGGGGCCTCCAAAGGTCTCGCCTGGGGCCAGAAAACCACACCGGGGGGCGAAAAAGTCGTGTCAAGATTCTTAAAAATCATAACGGGAACCCAAGGGGTTGGCCGCCACCGACAATTACGCTGAACATGAAGGTGCCAAAAAGTCGCGCCCGGACCGTCGAAAATCACTCCAGGGGCTCTACAAGTCGCACCGGCGTCCCAACAGTCTCATGGAGAACACCTACTAAATAAAGTCGGGGCAACGAAAAAGAAACAATCCGAATATGGATAATAATTCTGGTGTCTCAGGCAAATTCCCCTAAAAAAACAAACACGTGTTCGGTCCCCAAAGACGTGTCGAGGCCATAAACCTCGCGATAGGCATCCTAACCAATGACAACAGGGTCTAAAAATCGCAATTAGACCCAAAAATGTCGCACCGCTGCCCTTGGAAATCACACTAGGGAACACACAAATCACGATTGGGACCCAAAATTCCTGTTGGTAGTCTCATAAGTTTTTGTCAGGGCATCAAACATTCCCCGCGGGTATCCCTAAAGTTAGCGTCGATGGCCCCAAATAAGCACAGTGTGGTCCCAAAGTCGCATCGGGACCCGATAAGGATCAAGCTGGAGCTCCCCGAAATAAAGAGAGATTTAGAAAACTAATTACGAAGCCAAATACGCAAACTAATGCGAGCGGAGCCTTGCGAAGATGACAACCCTTTTCCTGGAAAACGGATACCCAGCACATCGGGTACACTCCGCCGCTCGTGCTGTCCACCCTCACAACAGGAGTAGGATAAGTGGGCAACGTCGGCATCGAGCATGTAGCAATCCCAACTACGTCTACATGAGACCTCCTTTTGTCGATGACCAACTATGTCGACAGGTAAATGCAGCTATCCGTTCGTCTCATCTAGATAATGTTAGGGTAGCCTGGACTAGCGGACCTACACTGAAATCTTACCTGGTCCGCTCAGCCCTGGAATTGTCGCCATGCCCTGCTGGTAGACGAACATGCCACACCTGTAGTAACGGGCTCAAAGGCAGATGCACGCGGAAAAACGTAGTTTATAAAATAACGTGCAACCGCTGTCTTGGAATATTTTATGTCGGAGAAACCAAGCGTAGCATCAGGGATAGGTACAATGAGCACTTGGGAGATGCCAGACTTCGGAGAGAATACACACCTTTAGGCGAACACATGATCGGCAAACATTCTAACATGGAACACAGCGACACTAACACAAACTTCAAAGTAGAAATTCTAGCAACAGCCAGGGACAACGCTGATCTGAAGGTCCTCGAATCTCTACACATACGTAATCTACGGCCGCAACTAAACACGCAAACGACGTCTTGGTATATCACATAAAATTACATAAACATAAATTATATTTTATGTATTACGCGTTACATTCGATATATGTCTATATATGTGTCGATATGTATATGGACCATGGGCCCGGGCTTCCTCAGAGGATTCTATCTTGACCTAGTTGATTTCTGGTTTGGAGTTTCTTGAAGTGTCTGCAGCAATGAGGATGCTTTTCTGTGTTTCACGTGTATTTTTGCACGCTTTTTTCCCGCGTTTTTTCAATTGTTAACCCTGCCATTTTTTATATCACTCCTGATGATGGCCCCTGGCCGAAACGTTGAGTAATATAGCATGATCCCTAACGCTACTTTTGATGTTGAGGATGACCTCTAATTGCATTCCTTCTGTCAACTTCGAACATCTCCCTGAGATGTCCCTGGTCCTGACCATGGACAAATGTAAAAACCTCGATGAGATCTCCTCTCAGCCTTTTATATCTCATTGAAAACATGTTCAATTTCTTCCAACTTTCCTTATATGCTAATCGTTCCTTGCCTTGGTGTAGCCATTGGGGTGGGGGGGGATGTTCCAATCTCCCTTCCAATTTCTGAAAAGTAGCGATTTGTCCCCCCCCAATTTTTTCGGTACCTCAAAGTCTTGCTAACTGAGTATCATCGCCGCAAAATTATACTTAATAATTTAGAGTCGAAGTATAGACGCAGGAGAATCAGCAAACATACTAAAATCCGATGTAGCCAATAAACGAGCTTCACAGGCTATCTGTCGTCACAAAATCTCCAAATAGCAAAGTTGCAAATGCTAAAAATGTCTGCTTCCAGGCCATTCTTCAAAGTAACATCAACCTTGATCATTTTCTGTTTTCGCTTGAGTGGAAAATTCTGCTCTGCTAGGCAACACATCTGCATTTTGACCGTTAAAGTGGTAATGCGGGACCTATGTAGTTCCTTCCAGCGTGTTCAGTACATGCATAAGCATTCGTGGCAATTTATTTGAACAATCATAAAACCGTCGCTGAATGCCGATGCCAATGAAAATATGCCCCTAGCGAACTCGTCACTGAATACGAATACGAATACGAATACCTTTTATTTTATTTTAATGTTTCGAGTTGTTGCTGGGGTGGCTTTAGGTACCAGGGTTCTATTGCTAAGCAGAGCTTGTCGTGTGAACCCTGGCCCCACCACCCGATCCGTGAATTCCAGTTCAACGGCAGAATTTTTATCGAAAGTATAACGTGCCGTCAATGCCTCAACACGGCCGCTCGGTAGCTCATCCTCGGCCTTATCGGGCCAGCTGCCAGCTGACACTCCCGGTCGGGGGATAAATGCGGGCGCGAGAAGGGACTCAAACCCCGTGCTGCCAGGACAGGGGAGACAAGCACAGACCAGCGCTCCAACCAACTGCGCTCCCGGGGCGGCAATACGACATTAACTAGACGTACGTGCTTAAGGCCGCCCATGACTTCCCTCAATAGTCTTCAAGGAACCCAAGGACACCTAGTCACATTTAAAAAAAAGATATATCAGCATATGAGCAGGGAAATACAACCTAAGACGTATAAAGCCCTGCGATGATGCAAATTTGTTGCCCAGCAGAGCACAATTTTCCACACAAGCGAAAACAGAAGATGGTTAAGGTTCATGTTCTTCAAGAATTGGCTGGAAGCAAACATTTTTTACGTTTGCTGATTTATCATTCGGATATTTTTTGACTAAAGATAACCTGTGAAGCCTGTTAATTGGCTAGATCGGCTTTTCGTATTTTTGGTGATTCTCTTGCATATATATTTTCACTTTATAAATGACTAAGTAGAATCTTGCGGAGATGATACTCAGGGAGCTGATGTTGAGGGAGGGGAACACAACAAAATTGAGGGGGACAAATCGCCACTTTTCAGGAATTGAGGGGACATGTCCCGTCCGCATCCCCATCAATGGTTACACCCATGCAGCGCACCACTAGTTAATCCTTGATTCCAAAAGAGGGGGGATAAAGTACAAACGAAGTATTATCATAGATAAGGAATCGAATTGTGAGGCACCAAAAATTGTGTAAACACCTGCTTTCGTTGCGGAGTGCAATCTAAGCATACATGGGAGGAAAATACAACTTGCAATGTCTTCATAACCATGAAAAGGTTCTCAAAATGAATTACTATTATTTCAAAAAATTACCAACGTTTCGGATTTCATAATCAATTTCTGATATATGGTGATCAAGTCTGAAGCACGATACGTCGGCAATCTTGTGAAACAATCTAACTTTTGTATGTACTGTATGTACCAAAAGAGTGAGGGCGAGAAGGACATTAATGCCTTGCGGGGTGATAGTAGGTGTCATCATTTGCCAAAAATATGCACCACACGACTAGAAATCGACAAGAACGTAGCTTACAAAAGTATATTAAGCCTAAAGTCATCTGCCCTAAACTTTACTTTAAAGACTCCTAGTTCCTTAGTAACACGTTTGTTTGGCCATGTTTGGGATGTTTGCGTTAACAGACGCACGCTGGCAGATATTACGCCGCACGTTCAGCAATAACGCCAACATTTGAGGGCCCTGAGCCCTGAGTCCCCAGTCGGCGTGATTTTTGGACCGGTGCATCGATCTGTAAGCCTTAATGCAATTTGTTTTAAACTCTACTGGATAGTTTGGGGGCTCCTTGTTTCTTATTGGCACAAATTGAACCATTCCGGAACCCTGTGCAAGCTTTGAGGCCACGGTGCATTTTTTTCAAGTTCCATCGCGATTTTTTCGGGAGGATGCTGTCCGACGACTTTGTGGACTCTGATACGATTTTCTTAAGTCGCGGCGCGATTTGTTAGAGTTATTCCCAGCGGTTTTGTTTTGAGATTGAATGGCTCATTCGATCTAACTACAAGACACCGTCCCCGTCTCCGTAACACCTAGCCCTACACCAAGCCGGTTTTATATTTTATCACAATATTTTGCAATGTCCTTCCCGCAGCGTTTTGAAAGCAAATATGATGCCTATGATTATGTAACCACTGATGTCAGAGGATCCAAATGGCACAGTCCAGGTGACAGCTTGCGAGGTTGTCATGTAAACACATTAAATAGGGCTATTTAATGTGTTTACCGACAACCTCCTATTTTCACGGCTCCGTGAAAATAGGAGTAGGGAGACCGGGGCCCAGTTGATGCACGGGATGGTTGATACAACAGCATTTTCTCCAAAAGCATGAAGCCGGTTGCCATGGCTACTGCTGCTACTGTTGCTACGGACACCCTCTTCTCGTGGCAAAAACAATACGAAGTACTTTCGACCCGGGACTAGAGAATGGTAACCATGTGACACATTTTTGGACCGAAAGTAAAAGTCTCAATGCCTTTGCTTTGCCCTTAATTTATAATTCGCCGTCCACTTGGTCACTTTTTAAGTGTCGGCTATCACTATCATGTTCCCTCAACTTTGCGACCGTGAAATGTGTCTAGATTCGTGCTTAACATGCAGCCTGTTTGAACGTTTTATGGATTGGAAATGGAACAAAATGACCATACAATTGCCTACTTTTATTAAGGTGTCTGCTAAAACTGTATCAAGATATCTAAGGAATGAACGTTCGACCATTCCATAAATAGCATAAACCATCAGCTATGGTCAGTCAAGACTCAAGACTCACACCAGACTTATTACTATAAGCGTGAAATATGGACTTTTGAAAAGGCGCAAACCAGTGCCACCTATATGCAC
Source organism: Imbricaverruca yamaguchii (assembly GCA_034440575.1). Taxonomy (NCBI): domain Eukaryota; kingdom Metazoa; phylum Arthropoda; class Thecostraca; family Neoverrucidae; genus Imbricaverruca; species Imbricaverruca yamaguchii. The sequence continues at coordinate 63,223 of JAOTOL010000945.1, forward strand.
AACATAGTGTACTTAACTTACATTATATCAACTTAACCTATCATTATTAACGATTTAACCCTATTGCGGGGTAAGTTGATGAACCGATAGTTGCGCGGTGATTTGCTCTCTGATGGAAAGCAGAGGGCGCCACGAAAACAAAATATCGTGATGATACCAGGTTTAGGCTTGGCGTAGATGTAGTTATCTCCTCGCTACCCCTCCAAAGTGATGAGTTATGTTGAGTTTCGTCACAATTGTATCAACTAGACACGGTTTCCCCTACCCAATGATTGCAGCAATGACGTCTTTAATTAAGGTTTGCTTCACTTCATGGGAAACTTTTGTTATGAACACTGTAGCAAGACAGAGGAACATGAGCATATCACACGAAGTCACCAGATAAGCTCAGTAGAAGCTATGTCAAAGTACGCCCACACATAAAAAAAAATAGCCAGACTTCGGCCACTTTATTGTAGACATCGGGAATTTTAAAAATATTTTTACCAACTGTAAAAGTCAAACATGTATTTGGAAGTTGATGAGGCCCTGCCATACCGACTTTCAAGTTGGAGGGGCATTTTTCCATACTGCCATCACAGTATCTACAGTGATGATGTTGTCATTCGCCTTATTAAACTTAAAAAATACAATAAGTAGTACCGATATCATATTACATCCTAAGGGATCCCACAGCTTCATTGCGTTACTTCTTGCTTTATTTGTGGTCAATAAGATGGATTTCAAGGTATAAATATACCTAATTGTTCTGTTTTTCTGACTATAGAGGTACCAATCAAATTGTCATGCTCGAACAACTTCGATTTACGCTCTCAGCACGAACTGACGTGTGCATTGGGATGCCTGTTGCCCATGGTAGTACGAAATAATTGGTGATCTCGCACCAGCCCCAGCATCACTTGAAGTTCACCTTCCCTCGAAGCATTTTCATTGTCCACATGGAAGTAGATTAAGACAGTTTTTTTTGTCTAACGCGACGCGGAGATGAGTCACGTTTTTGTTTTCACCGCAAATATAAACTAAATCCGTTCCCATCGCTAAAATCCTTCTTCGGGGGGGGGGGCAGGATTTACGCCCGCGCTGAATTTGAACTTACTGACGTAGGAAAAACGTTTTCATGGGACGACAAATGCGACGCTGCGCTGTTTAAGGTAGAAATTTGAATTATCGCGGCCCATGCAAACTGAGTAACTGATTGTATTAATTGGCTAACATGTTCTCCTAGTTACTAGCATGCGAGCAGTATGACTTCAAAGTTAAAAAAGCCATACATTTGACATATAGTTCAACACCTTGCATTATACATATGTGTATCGACATTAAACCAGTAAACCACGTCAGTCCAGACCATCCGCTGGTACCAGTTCTCAGCAGCCCAATCCAAAGCCTGCGTGGGAAGACCACGAATCAACTACCCCTCCCCTCCCCAACGACCGCAAGATATAGTTCCTCACCCGCGCCGTATCCAGTGGCATGTGCACGTTGCCAGTGGCGTCTTCAGCTTGATCTCCAAGGACACCTCCACATGACAGTGACAAGGAAAAGATGATGCGCCAACAGCGCAGCAGCATACAGATCTGAAGTTACTATACATGTTCACAAAGTGAGGTATAGTTCAACAACTGTGTCCGCCACTGCAGTCGTCCGATTCCCAGCCTGCGTTGGCCGGGCACTCGACGTCGCGGCCCGGCTCAGCGAGAGGTGACGTCGCGAAACACGAGTCTCTGGGACGGCTGCCGGGCGTTGGATGGTAAAACGCCTGTGAATCCTGCAAATCCTGAATTTGACGTCGGCAAACACGAGGCACCAGAACATCTGAATGCGCAGCGTATACCTAACCTATATATATATATATATATTATATATAATTTATATATATATTTTTTATATATATATATATATATATATATATATATATATATATATGTATATTTAAATACAGGTCTATGTCTTCATTCTACACACACACACACACACACACACACACACACACACACACACACACACACACACACACATATATATATATATATATATATATATATATATATATATATATATATCCATCTCTATATCCATATAATATCCATATATTCCTCTCCCCCTTCTCCCTCACTCTTTTCACCTCTTGAACCCTCTAGATCTCATGATTTCTCTTGATCTCTTGATCCCTAGATATCTTGATCTCTGCACAGCACTTGATCTTTCTGCATCTCTCTTGATCTCTCTGCATCTGTCTTGATCTTTCTGCATATCTCTTGATCTCTCTTCATCAATTTTGATATATCTGCATCTTTCTGCATCTATCTTGATCTCTTGATCTATGTATCTCTTGATCTCTTAGCGTGAATAGTTTTTAGTGGTAGCATTAATATGCCAACATTTTTTTCATTTCACATGCAAAGTTAAAAATAAACATTGGCAACATACCACCGTATGCACCTATATGCATAATAACAATAATATCGACATAAGATCAAACGAATCCTCGAACAACAACATTGCGTATCCACAAGCCAATGCAAATATCATCACGCGTTTTTGTATTGGCATCCCTACATTCGCTCACACTTGAACGCCTAAAATCAACCACATAATAAGGCTTACCACCTCATCCCTATAAACGCGAACATGAACTCCTACAGTACTGGATGATAATTCGGAGGCAATGATGTGAAACCGGTCAACTGGTATATACTGATGAAACCTTTGTGTACCCTCGACGGTGAGAGCCTTGGCGTACCGCTCTTTAAGTGATTCAGTCACTTTGGAAACGAATAGGAAGTGAATGACCAAAATTAATTTTTAACTAAGAAACCGGTGCATATCTTCAGCACTCAGAACCTGGTTCTGGCTAGGTCGTCTCAAACTCGTCATAGCCGTCGCTCTTTTCACTGAACCACCGACACATCGCATACGCTCTTGCCATGGGAGGTACCGAAAAAGTGCCACTCGCAGTCAACATCGAAATCTTCACGGTGACGGCAAAGTTTCATAAAATTGAAGCGGTTCTTCCACTGACCGGCGCATCCGTCTGAAACGTAGTGAATCTTTCTGAAACCAGGGACGCCTGACTTCAAAATAGGAACTAACTGTTGTAAGAACGCGTGGAGAATAGCAGCATTGTCCTTCAGTGCATCGGATGTAACACATAAACTCTGATGTACTGTGGAGTTGTCCTCTTTCCAATAAGCTGCAAAGGGATGAACCGTCGCTCGAGGAGCGTACCAACGATAACTCTGTCCCTCATCCAGTACAACACAGGCATAGTTATCGACAAAATCGCCTACAACTACTGCCTCGCCCACACCGACTGAATCCTTCAAGTCCTGAAAAGTACGCCCCTGTTCCTTGGACACACTATGATGTCTGGTCAGACTGCGGATCTTATTAGACAAGGTCGTCATAAACGCGTCACGCAGCTCAATATGATCGAGCAATGTACAACGATCAGTTGTAGCTCGCTGTTTGTACATAATGGTGTCCTCCATGTTCATGTTGTCCTCGTACTCGTCCTCTACTAATCCTAAGAAGGAAAGGACGCCCTGCTCCCTGGGGAAATTGAGGCCGTTTTCCATCATGCATGTTTCGTACGAAGGAACCATAAAGGATTATGGTTCCTTCGTAGTGTCGCACCATTAGCTTCGAATTCTGGTGATAGGTTGCAGGATGCTGGGATGCTGGGATCTTTCCTCAGCGCAGCAAGACAATTAACACATAGCAGATATCCATTTCCGACGCGTTCGTCATTCACCACTTGGAATAAATGAGCAGATAGCGTTCGCAAATTCTTCTTGATACGTGTTTTGTGCTTCTCGAACGGATCACAGCAATGATACACCATTTTTCAGTAAAATATACACGGCCAGCGCAATGTCTCGGTATTAACGCGCTATCCTCACTCAGACGACTGACAGTAATGTGTACTGTCCTCGTTTCGGCCCTACTGATGATAACCATTGTCATCGATACCTCATCTCCTATTTCACCCCTTTCCGATATGATGCTCCCTACCGTCGTGTCCCATAACAGTCGCTGTTTAAATCTCGACCGACCGTTATCAGTTTCGAGGTCGACTAGCTGCGATTGACCGCGCGAGCCGCAACACAAAGGTGGGGTACCAAAACTATGAATTGAATGATTTTGCCAATCATTCTCATTAACTACGTAACAGGCATACATTGAATATTTATTTAGGTGTAAATCAGCACCTATCTCACTACATACTATGGGTACAAGACGTCTTCCGACATTACCATGTCCACCTCCACTGATGTATTTAACCTGAACTGGATAGGTGACCTGGTGAACTGAGGTCATGAAATCGGGCACGTTCGGATTCATCTCATCATGCCTGATAAGTGCGTATCTCAAATCATAGCCCTATGAGCTTTGGGGGTCAATCGCTAGCAAAAGACTGACCCGACCACTGAACAAAACGTGCGAAAATCAATAACCTCTGGTAAAATGGAGGAAAATTATGATTAGTTATCAGGATATAAAAATAATTTGTATTTTTTGCTTCGAACGTCAATCGATAACCCCTATAGTAAATGTGGTTACAAATGTGAATATCAAGTGGCTTGGGGTCACGGGAGGTCACGTGACCTGAGGTCAAATGGCCAAAGTTTTGAAATGTGTTCAAAATTAAAAGCCGATCCCAGATATAAAACGAAGAGGTCTTTGCGATCCTACAGATATACTATATGTCTATGCTAGGTTTTAAAGTACTGAAGATGATCGCTCTCAAATATTGACCTGCAATGTGACCTATGCAAAATTCTGCAGGCTATATCTCCGAGGTCGCTGCCAGTATGAAGCTAAAACTTTCACAGATTGATTCAACACCCACGACTACCATATGCACCCACGTAGGTTGAAATCGCTCGCATGGCGGTGTCACCCGTTGGTTGTTCGGTGCTGGACCGCCCCAACTGTTTAAAGGTGGATGATGCCTTTATTATGTGAAATATGCTTTTAGCTTTCACTGTAATTAGAAATGCATTTACGGAATTTTTGACGTGCGAAGAAGTGGCATGTGCGTACTGGATAGCCATAGCACATCACTTCGTGCGTATATTTATGGCTGGAGTCGCCCACTAAATCAGACATAGTTGTCAGGATTTGAAGACGGAGTCTAATCTGAATATTTTGGGGCAGCCGGAGTTAGGCATGGAGTCCACCCAACTTGTAAAAGTTGCCCTGAGGTGGAATGGAGTCAGAATATACACCACCTCTTGTGATTCAGAGTTTAAGTCGACTCCGCTTAATTGCAGTTGTATATATATATATATAAGTATGTATATCCAATTTTCAGTTTAAAAACACAGGCTATATCAGGTTTGTCCCTTTCCCATTCAGACCCGAGTTGTCTCCCCTTTCTATTCTGATATGTCATCCGTAATCTCTGGGACGTGGTTATGACCAATACCAATGCGGATTGCCGGTATTTATTTTTATCCACCACGCTTCGGCCGACGTAATTTGTTCTGATGGCTCAAGCCCTTCATTTGTTCAATGTTCATACATGTGTCCAGCCCAATGACCTGATTAGATGGCATAGAATACTGCTTTGGCGCTTATGCTAAATGAGATGATTTTGAGCTTTAGCTGAATACTTCCACCGGCGATCCGTTGACGGATAGGACGTCAGCGAGCCAACACGAAACCAACTTGTGAATAGGTTAGCGGTCACGGGAGAAACGATGACTTCCATTGGCGAGTGGCTTGTTTGCTATATGAGGTTCATCATGAACTTACTCCAGCCAGCCAAATGCTGCAAGTGACGGGCAAGCCCAGATGTTGCATATGCAGCCCCAGTAAAAGGCTGAGGTCAACGGAGTGTCATCGGGCGTGTCCAGCGTCCTAGGAACGCGAGAATAAAATGTGGTTGGGGACAAGAGCAAAGTCGAGTTTTAAGAAAACGGTAACCGTGTTGCTTCTCACTGGTGACGGGTTCATGGGTCATATAATCACATGGGGAAATCCTGACCATCTGCCAACAAGCCTGTATTTAGCACCGAATGTTGTCTATACGTTTGCGTATATGCATCAACTGTTGTTTTTCACTGCCGTGTTCCACATTGTGTGGGCTCGAATCCCGCTACCAACTGCTGAACCTCTCCCATCACGGGCACGGCGTGAGAAATGCCTACGCTAAATGAACATTGCATTTGAACACGTCCTTAATTAACATATTAATTCTGATTATTGTTAAATGCTGCTTCTGTTTCATTATCTTTGCGACACCGTTGTGTGGAGGGTGGGGGTCCGGCACGTGAGTTCTGTCAATGACAGGGGAATTCTCCAAACTCAGAGAAACCCTGGTTCGCTGTTTACACGTCGGCCTTTTGGGTTCGATTTTTAGATGCATCGCCATGGGGTTAATGTTAAGATTTCACGAAAAATAGGGGGTGCCATGGCGCCCACGCCCCTTGCCTATGCCTTAACCAATGCTCCTATACCTATGTCTAGGTATACACCCGCGGCTATGACGTCGTTTATAATATCCCTCGAATATGATAATAATGTTATAACACTATGAATATATGATACTATTATATACCTGGCGTATTTTAACGCCAGCCACATTCACAAAAGAAATGTACAATTGTTGTACCACGGTTGCGGCAGCCAGTACCGAAATAGTGCCCGCGGTACTTGAGTGGCGGCCGGGCTGACAATGTTGATACTTTTCCGCTACCAGGGAATGTTGGCCGAAATGGGCTGAAATTCGATACCAGTGCCGGCACCAGTGAAACGCGCCGATTCTTTGTCGGTATCCATACAACTAGCTTAACGATGAGATCGTTGCAAGACATTGCTAATGTGCAACATATGAAATGGTCGATCTCAGAGTGAGCTTAGGCAGGTGACCTATGATGGATTTTCGGCGCTAAATATCACTTCAAGTGTTAGTGGGAGACTAGGTCCTATGATAGTCATCCGCTCGCATAAGATGACCACAACATATAATTTATATCTGGGAGAGTGACAGCATTTGGTGGAAGACCTAAAAGCACCGCCAAAGGATCTTAGTACACCCTTCCGGTAAATGATACGTTACCGTTTCTAATCTAGCCGAATCTACCTAACCATTTACCATTTTATCCCATTCTGTTCGAACTGCCTGACCGCCAACCCGGCCTTAATTCCCAACCAGCGTGATATTAGTTCTCCAGAGGCTTCATACATTTCACCGATTTAAAGGCGTATTCCAACTTTTGTCAATTTTGTGTGCTTGTGGCGTCAGAAGAGGAACCGCTGTTAAAATATTGCTCACCAATATTACTGCATCGGAAGATTAGTTTTGACCGTTCCAAAGGCGCACGAAGATTTGTGCAGCAATCGCGCATGACGTGCTTACCCATGTGTTTGTTATTCTGCAGTTGTGATCGTGGTAACTATTTTGACCCACTGAAGAGAGATATTGATAGATTTGTCTTCGAAAAACTAGATATCCGAGATATAGGAGTGGGGATGTCTACGAAGCATTTCGCTAATTATGCATTTTACTGTGTTTGTGCACTCACTTTTTGCTAACATCTAGTTGCATTGGTGTAGACGTTCGTTAGGGCCCGTGGACGTACATAAAGGACCGCAAACTTTCAGAGGTGCAGCACACTTTGGGAATGGTCCCGACACATGCGTAATTGCCCGTAAACGCTTGTGGATTCCCGTAGATGTTCGTAATAACCATTTCGTAACTTGAATTCTATAAGAGATATTATCTTGACACTTTCAACGTAAACAGGCCCCCAACCGTCAATGATCCCCACCAGATTTCATGCCATTCGGTTTAGAAACAAAAAGTTAGCGGGTTGACCTCTTGAGCGTCCCACCAATATGAAGGAGTATCGGAAAGCTACCAATGAGTAAACTATCTACACTCGGGTAAATTTTATTTAAGAAGTTATTCACAATAGTCGGTCGATCTATGATCCATCGATAATGACTGAACACATCAGGCTCAAAACCAACCATCAGGTACAAAAATATCCAACTTGGATCACAGGACACGTATCTGGTATGAATTCCTCGGCCTCCCACATTTTGCACGAACTCATCGACCTGCCATCTGTTGACAAGAGTTGAACTAGAGGTTCATAAATTTACCGGTTTGCCACCCCAGTACGATAAGGTTGAACATGATTTCACGTAGCATATTTTCGCCGAAACGGTGTGGACATTGTGATCTGTGGACATTATGAACTGTGGACATTATGAACGTATGGACATTGTGACCGGTGGATACTATGAACTGTGGCCATTGTGAAATGTGGAAGTTGTGAGCTGTGGATATTATGAGCTGTGGACAATATGAGCTGTGGACATTATGAGCTGTGGACATTATGAACTGCGAAGATATTAAACGTATGGAAGTTATGAACTCGAGCTTGTGGACATTATGAACTGTGGATAGTATGACCTGTGGACATTATGAACTCGTGGACATTATGAACTCGTGGACATTATGAACTTGTGGACGTTATGAACTTGTGGTACTTATGAACTGTGGACACTGTGAACTGTGGACATTGTGATCTGTGGACAGTGTGAGCTGTGGACATTATGACCTGTGGACATTATGAACTGTGGACATTGTGAGCTGTGGAAGTTATGAACATGTGGACATTGTGAACTGTGGACACTACGAGCTGTGGACATTATGAACTTGTGGACACTGTGAGCTGTGGACACTGAATTGTGGACATTCTGATATGTCACCTCAAGAAAGTACTGTCATCGATTTTAAACATTAAAAAAGGGTGAGCCACCTGCTGTTTTTAATGTTATTGAAGCGAATTTGTTGTCCTGTTAGTGAACTGACTACTTATATGATGATATATATGTGCTTTAACTTTGCCTGCTTCTATTATGAAAACTTGTCATTTTCCAATGATATGAATATAAGACGTATTCAAATTACATCAGAAATCGTCAGAATAACTTATTATCCACAAACCGGGGTATGGATGTCGATTAATTTACCATGTTTTTTAACACAAATGATGTAGACATGAGCTCCAAATTGGCAACTGAGTAAATGTTGTCAGCCCGGGAATCCATTCCTGAAAATATAGCGCTTTCAACATGTTATTGTTCTCTGTGAAGCAATAAATGCAATGCTCTCATCACGTGCACCATGTAGCACAAAAAGAGGGATTATTGCAGTCTAAGGTAACAACAAAGCAAGTTGTACACCCATTTTATCTCCATGAATTATTCAAAGGTTTCACCAAGTTATGTTAGGCCAGGCTTTTGTTGTTAGTTTTTCCTTTAAAAATTATGTTTTTTGTTTGTTCAAAAACAGTTCAAGCTAGATTAGGTTAGGAAGCTTTTCATGTGAAAATTTGTGAACAAAAAAATGTTAGGAATTTGTCCAGTAGGAAATAATTTTATTTCATGCATGGAAGACTAGACTTGGTTAAGTAAGGTTATGTTACATTTTCTTTTTCTTTATCCTGGACATTTTTCATCTTATATTACTCAAATACAAGCCCCTTTTTGGGAGTCATGCTGCCTCCCTATCAAAAAGTATGCATTTGCAGAGGAAAGGAGTGGTTACATCGTGTTCAGCACGTCAATGAGCGATTGCTGTAAACCGAAAGAAAAATCATAAAAAGCCAGGCATTATTGCAGTTTAAGGTAACCACCAGACAAGTTCTACACATATTTTACCTCCGTGAAGCATGCAAAGGAGTGAGGGTTGGTCAAGTCAGGTCAGGTATGGCTTTGTGATGAAAAGAATTGGAAATATATTTCAAGCGTGATAATTTTCTTTTAAAATAGCAGTGCAGGTTAGGTTAGGTCTTTTAGGTTGAAAATAAATGACAAACAATGCCTTGAAAAGTTCAATGAAAACAATTCATTTTTCGCATTGAAAGTTTGGCTGGGTTATGTAAGGTTATCTTACATCTTTTAACTTTGTTTTTATGCTATATAACCTAATTCCATGCCCCTTTTGGGTGTTATTCATACTCCCCATTGAAAAGTATGTATTTCCAGATGATAGGATGATAAATTTGAACTTTTGGGTGCTCTATTAATTTTTGAAATATATACTTTAAATGCAATGATTATGAATGTGACTAAGATGATGGCAGCACTAATTTTCCGTGCAAATTATGAATTTCCACATTGTGAGCAAAATAACACAAAATTGGCTTTGAGTTAGGTAGCATAGCCTAAAAATATATACGTTAAATGTGTAAAATGACCCAACCTAACTTCAGTCTAACCTGCCTTTGGAGAAAACAATTCTAAAAACAAAACTGGAAAAATATGAGGCAATTTATTTCCTATAAATTTAAGAAATGAAAAACCTAACAAAACCTAGCCTAGCCAGAAATATCGTGTTTTAAGGTGGTAACAAGACAAGTTTGTACACATATTTGCCTCCATAATGCAAACAATTGGCTAGGCTTGGTTACATCAGGTTAGTTTAGTTGTTTTATTTGATTTTTAGCAAAAATCTCCCAAAAATGTAACAATTGGAGTTCATCTTAAAAAATAGCTGATGTTAGATTAGGTGAGGTTAGGTTTGGTGTTTCTATTTTGAAAAGGGAGAAAAGGTATTGCTTGACATTTTGAAGATGTTATGTGTTACTTTTATTTTTCTCCAAAGAGAGGTAGGTTAGGGTATGTTGCATTTTTTAAACATTTATTCCATCCTGCCATGTTATTCAAAGTCCTTTTTGTGTTATTTTGCTCACAACCTGAAAAGCAGGCAATTGTGCAGAAAATGAGTGGTCCCATCATCTTAGTCATATTCATAAACATTGCATTCAAATGATAAATTCCAAGAATTCATAAAACACCTCAAAACACAAATTTACAAAAATGATTGGTCGCAGCATGCTCATCACATTCCTAAGCGTTGCATTAAAATATATAATACATAATAAATTACCTTAAGCTGTGCAAGCCTATGACGGAAATGGAACATCGGATGCCCAAATCCTGGGCAGAAAAGGCACGAAGAGCAATGGAATTAGTAGAAACTGTATTGGAAGTAAAAAGTTCAAAGTATAACCAGCTGTAAAGCTTCTTGAGCACAATTGGTCCACTGGTAGGCTAATTGGGTAGATATTAACATTTGAGAAACCCTGAGCAAAAGTTCAAATCATTTGTGTACACCATAGTTGTTACATGGATTGACAAATGATGTTGATTTCATTTAGTGATGTTGTTTCAATCATATCAGAAAAGCCAAATAGGCAGACCTGATGATATTTATGTAGGGTGTTGGGGAAACTGAAAGGAACTGGCTTTCACTTAGTATAATATTTTTAGATCATTTCACATAATAAATTCCAACCGATTAAAGGCAAATGTAGTTCCTATTTTCAGAAAGGAGAAGAGGAAAGTTGAAAACTATAGGCCAATAAGTCTCCATCCCTAGTCTGCAAGGTACTGAATCAATTATCAAGGATAGAATAGTTATTATCTAAGGTAGCAGATTGATTCAAGATACTCAACATGGATTTAGAAAAGGACGATCGTGTTCCAAACCTCTTGGACTTTTTGAACTTGCCACGGAACAATTTGATCGAAATCAGGTTGATGTAGCATATTGACTTTGTAAGGCCTTTGACAAGGTACCCCATAAACGGTTAATGATACAGCTTCAGTCCCTGGTATTGCAGTAGCATCTTAAAATGGAAAGAGTTGTGGCTTTCAGATAGACAGCAAAGAGTGATGCTAAATGGTACAAAGTCATTGGTGTTCTTATAGTCCCCGGTCAGTACCCATTACTGTTCATTATATTTGTAAATAACAGAAAGTGGCCTACAGCAAGTAAAGTTTTGAAATTTGAGATGTTTTGAAGGTCTGTAGGGCACTAAAGCAGTATCTATCTCGTTGCAAGAGACTTAGACGAACTTTTGAAGTGGTCCTGAAGAATCGCAATTGAAATTTAACTTTGATAAGTGCAAAATCATGAGGTAAGCAGCATATGAAGGCTCCATACTTGATGGGTGGCCAAGTGCTATCAGTGACTCAACAGGAGAAGGATTTAGGTGTTATTCTAAACACAAAATTGGGGGCATCAGACAGACCAAAAGCCAGAAGAAGGCACTGAGAATGCTCGGGCAATAAATAGGATGTATCATACAGAAGTGAGGAAGTGATCAGGAAGCTTTACTGTGCATACGTCAGGCCACATTTGGAATACTGCATCCAAGCTTGGTCTCCTAGCTATGAAAAAAGGGCTCAAATGGTTAATGGCATGCAACCTGGCATATAGGAAGATTGAGAAATTGAATATGTTTCACTTAGATATAGAAGACTGAGAGGAGATCTCATCGAGGTCTTTAAATTTGTCAATGGTCTGGAGAGGGGATACCTTGGGGAAATTTTTATTTAACAGAAATGATGCAATTAGGGTCATAAATTCAAAATTAAAATTAACCACAGCAGAACAAGGTTAAGGCAAACTTTCTTCACCAACAGGGTAGTGGAACACTGGAACCAGTGCCAGAAAACATCGTCTAGCAGCACATTAACATCTTTAAAACAGCATAGACAATCATTATAAGAATGAGGGCTTGTTTTCGTATTACAGGGAGGGCTGATTGGCAGATTTGGTGGCAATTGTTAGTGTGCAACCAAGAAGGGCCCTTGTGGCTCAGAGTTGCACTAATTTTTATGTCTTTATGTCTTTATGTCTTTATATAACTACAGGGTTTGGGCAGTGTTGCCATCATGGTACGATCGTACCAGATCTGGTACTTTTTCGACTTGTCTGCTACGCAGGCATGGATGATGTACGCCTCATCGTGGCGTACCCCATCCATCACGCAGGTACACCGGAGGGAAACCTGTTACTTTTTCGCCGAAATACATTTCTTTCCTGTTTATTCATTTTTAATTCACATTTCCTTCTGAGATAGGCAGGTAATTTATGTTCTAAACTTTACTTGTATTCTGAGGGGATGGAGTTAAGCCATCCAATTACACCGATATATATATATATATATATATCGTGCCTACTTTCACTTATCTTGCAAAGCACTATATGCATTGCTAAGGCTGTGCTGCTGTTACATCTGAAGACACAGGACAAATGAGCCGGTCACAAAAAGAACATAACCGGATCTGCAGGCTGTGGTAAGCGACCCGCGTTTGTTTCCGCCGCAGAAAGGAACCATGGTCACGATAAACAGCAGGATAATGTTGCCCAGGGGAACTACTGCTGGCGGGGTTCATCGCTGAACATCATCTACCATTTTCGGTAAACGACCATCTCGTACCTTACTGAAACAGGCATGCACGGAATCAGAAGTGGCAAAAATCCTCAAGTCGACCAGAACGGGGACTATTAAGACTCTCAATGATTCCACAGGAGCAGAGGAGAGGGCGAGAGTTAATGCACTCACACGCAATAACCCATTCTCACTGATCGTGGACAAGACGACCCACAGATCTACGACGAAACATCTGACCATTGTAGCGCGTGTCCTTGATATGGCGACGGTAAGAGCAGGGACCTGTTCTTGGACCTGATGAAGGTCAAGGATCCGGCCACTGCCTGCGTGACGCCACGTGGCGTGCTGTCAGCGATGTGACCCAGAAGAACATGATTGGATCTGCGGCCGATAATGCTAGTTATGATGGGGGTGTCACCAGTGTGCTGGCACTGTTTAGGCGAGAACCCCGCACATCTCGATAGCCGGCTGGATATGTCACTTATTGCATCTGTCCGCCTCCGCAGCGTGCAGCAAGCCGCCTTCATCCATAGACAATCTAGCCCGAGACGTGTACAGCTATCACAATGGGCGGGGATGACTGAGTGGTTAAGGTGTCGGGCTATGGGTACCAAAGGTCCCGGGTTCGACTCTAGCGCCACTCAGGACATTTCCCAATCCCGCGGCCCACCGGCGAAACAGTGTGGGCGGCGCCATTAGCCGTGAATGTGCATAAAGTGTGTCGTGAACCAACCAATAAACAAGCTATCACAACAATAGCCCGAAGAGACTCGAGTACCAGGCTATTCAGGCTCTAGTCGACATCCCAGTCCACAGGCTGCTGCGCCCCTCTAGGACGAGGTGGCTCTTCCACGAGGCGGTGGTGAAGAGGATGTACGAGCAGTGGGCAGTTCTACTCTTCTTCCAGCACGCGGCGGGCGAGGATCACGCCCACTCCACTAGAACCATCCTGAACGCTCCCCGCGAGCCCATATACAAGATGTACATCGATGTCCTTAACTACGCTCTCCCACCGGTTACTATGGTGACCAAAATGTTCCAGTCCGAGTCATACAACATCCAGTATGCACGGCCTGCGTTCCTGAAGCTCTACCTCTCCATGACCAGCAACTACCTACCTGAGTGCTGAGCCAGGTGTGCGACTGGAGGTGGTCAATCTTAATCATCCTAGGAGCTTCCTCCATCTGGAGCAGAAGCACTGTGGCGCTAACGTCGAGGCCATCATCCTCTCAGAGTCTATACCCCAGGCGGTGGTCCAAACCTTCCGACTCAAATAGTCTGCATTGGTCAAATGTCAATGGCACAAATGGTCTACACCGAGCTCTACAAGCAGATCCGACGACAATTCGACTTCATAGACAAGACCAGGGTGCTCGTGGAGCTGCTGAACCCGACCTCTAGGGGCCCTCCGTCGTGTCACTGGCTCTGGGTTAGTTATTTTGGTTTTAGGGCGCATGGTCTACTATAATTGGCTCCGAAATTTACCAATCTCACTGGAGAGGCCGAGTACGAGGTCTTGGATTGAGGATGGCGAGGACTCCAGCAGGCAGCGAAGGAGTAGCTCCCGGACAAGGAGTCGGCGTGTGAGTATTGGGCGACGGTGAGGGAGTTTAGGACTGGCAGTGGCGAGCCAGCATTCCCAAAGGCAGCCCAGCTGAGCAGGATCTCATGTCCCTGCCGCATTCCAGCGCGGCCGTCTGACGTCATGCAGACTTGAAGGATGACTTCGATCTACCCTCTGGCAAACGTACCTTTTGTTCGTTATTTGTTACATGCGCGTCACACGCACGTGTGGTAAATAACAAATCAACGCTATTTTATTCAGTGCAGATGCTTATTGCAGTGCAGGACTGTTCGGTTCCATATTATTTTCACAATCACAACCAATTTCTGTGTTTTGTGTTCCTGGCACTAGGATTGACTCATGCATGATATTTATTGTGAATGCCAAGCTTAACATTAAAGGACTGTTCACACCTAGCGTAATCTCGACGCACTGGCGGAATCGGCGCAAAGCTAGCATGGGGCCCAATGAGTCTGCCGATTCTGCCATTGCGCCGGCATTACGTCAGCTGTCCGCCGAGTCCTACAAAACGCTAGCGATTTCCGAGCGGACAAAGTTGGATTTTCTCAACTTTTCCGCTCGGCGCACCAGCGTCCTTGACGCAAAGTCGCCATATTGCTGATCTTCGGCGGATTGGGGCCACATCGGCTGCGGTTTTTTCAAGTTGTAGATTGCAGCATGTCTCTCTCGGAAGATGCAAGCAGACCAAGAACAGGTTGACTGACTGTAGACTTCAAGCAGACTTCAAGACTTGACTGTAGGCGAAACTCTGGGAAAAAGTGACCATAACATAGTTAGATTCAAGGCACATGTAGGGGAAATTATCAAGGATAATTTGGTAAAGGTTCCAAATTTCAAAAGAGCAGACTTTAACGGCATGAGAGAGGCTTTAAGTGCCATCAGATGGGAAGAAGAATTCTCCAATTTAAATGCCTGTGAAATGTGGGAAAAGTTCAAATCTTACTTGAAGGAAACTCAGATTAGACATGTCCCCCAAAAGCAAAGACGCAAAAGAAGGGTAGGAAAGCCAGCATGGCTTACACCAGACGTGATAAAAGCAATTAAGGCTAAGAAAACTGCATTTAGAGTTTTTAAAGAAGCCTCAAATGTCGTTAATCTAAAGGCGTATCGAAAAGCTAGAGACACTGAAGCAAAAAACCAGAGCAGCAAAGCGAGCAAAAGAACTGGATTTAGCTAGAAACTGTAATGGGGACAGTAAAAAGTTATTTAGTTTCTACAAGCTGAGTAAAGTTTCTAGCACAATTGGTCCACTGGAAGTAAACGGGACTACATTGGGTGAGGATAGTGAGATGGTTGAGGAGCTGAGCAAGCAGTTCAAATCAGTGTTTACATTGGAAGATATGACCAATCTGCCGACCATACACCATAGTTCAGTGACATGGGATCTGACAAATGATGTTGATTTCATTGATAGTGATGTTGTTTACAATCATATCAGGAAAATAAAGCAAAATAAGGCAGCAGGACCTGATGAAATTTATGCTAGGGTGTTGCGGGAAACTGAAAAGGAACTGGCATTTCCACTTAGTATAATATTTTGTAGATCAGTTTCACATAATGAAATTCCAACCGATTGGAAAAGGGCAAATGTAGTTCCTATTTTCAAGAAAGGAGAAAGAGGGAAAGTTGAAAACTATAGGCCAATAAGTCTCACATCCCTAGTATGCAAGGTACTCGAATCAATTATCAAGGATAGAATAGTTAGTTATCTGGAAGGTAGCAGATTGATTCAAAATACTCAACATGGGTTTAGAAAAGGACGATCGTGTCTCACAAACCTCTTGGACTTTTTGAACTTCGCCACAGAACAATTTGATCAGGGAAATCAGGTTGATGTAGCATATCTTGACTTTAGTAAGGCCTTCGACAAGGTACCCCATAAACGGTTAATGATACAGCTTCAGTCCCATGGTATTGCAGGTAGCATCTTAAAATGGATAGAGTTGTGGCTTTCAGATAGACAGCAAAGAGTGATGCTAAATGGTACAAAGTCATCATGGCAAAATGTTCTTAGTGGAGTCCCCCAGGGGTCAGTACTAGGGCCATTACTGTTCATTATATTTGTAAATAACATTGAAAGTGGCCTAAGCAGTAAAGTTTTGAAATTTGCGGATGATTTGAAGGTCTTTAGAGCAATAACAGGTCAGGATGAGCATATCTCGCTGCAAAAAGACTTAGACGAACTTGTGAAGTGGTCCGAAGAATGGCAAAGGAAACTTAACTTTGATAAGTGCAAAATCATGCATGTAGGTAAGCAGCATATGAAGGCTCCATACTTGATGGGTGGCCAAGTGCTATCAGTGACTCAACAGGAGAAGGATTTAGGTGTTATTCTAAACACAAAACTGGGAGCATCAGAACAGACCAAGGAAGCCAGGAAGAAGGCACTGAGAATGCTCGGGGCAATAAATAGGAATGTATCATACAGAAGTGAGGAAGTGATCAGGAAGCTTTACTGTGCATACGTCAGGCCACATTTGGAATACTGCATCCAAGCTTGGTCTCCTAGCTATGAAAACGATTGTTGGCTTTTGGAGAGAGTACAAAAGAGGGCTACAAAAATGGTTAATGGCATAAGCAACCTGGCATATGAGGAAATATTGAAGAAATTCAATATGTTTTCACTTAGATATAGAAGGCTGAGAGGAGATCTCATCGAGGTCTTTAAATTTGTCAATGGTCTGGAGAGGGGATACCTTGGGGAAATGTTTGAATTTAACAGAAATGATGCAATTAGAGGTCATAAATTCAAAATTAAAGTTAACCACAGCAGAACAAGGTTAAGGCAAACTTTCTTCACCAACAGGGTAGTGGAACACTGGAACCAGCTGCCAGAAAACATCGTCAGTAGCAGCACATTGAACATCTTTAAAAACAGCATAGACAATCATTATAAGAATATAGGGCTTGCTTTTCAGTATTACAGGGAGGGCTGATTAACAGTTTTGGTGTGCAACTGGTTCAGTGTACAGAGTGCAACCAAGAAGGGCCCCTGTGGCTCATAGTTGCACTAATCTTTTATCTTAGAACTGAATAAGCTATTCACATAGAGCATTACACCACCCCCTTTCATTTCTGGACCCCTATTGCACGAAAACATATTGTATCCCTGGATCTCATAGTCCTGTAAGTTATCTCCAAAATATCCTTCACTGACCCATGCCTCCGTAATGCAAACAAAATCCGGTTCCTCCTCAGCAACATAACACTTGAACTCATCAAATTTGGAACGGATACTCTGAGCATTAAACATCATACACTTAAGAAATGCTCCATAACCACCTTTGGCTTTTTCATATTGAGGAGTTCTTTTATCCCTAGATAAACTATAACTCTTTCCCCTTGAGTTGCTGTTTCCCTTTTTTAACTTGGATTGAGCACAAGTGTGATTGGTGGTGTGTACAAACATCAGTGTTATGTGATAATGGAATTGTTGTTTAGTGGCATGGCAATTTTTTAAAGGCAATCTGACTTATAATCCATCAGCATCTGCTAATCTCAGCATTTTATGATGCAAGTTGTACTTCCACAGTCAAGGGAAATCTAGTTACTTTGTTGTTTTTTCTCACAATTTTCAGTTTTACAACAAAAGGTGGAGTGTCAGTCCATTATCTCAACCTAATCTGTTTCTTTACAGTATAAAATACTCTGGTTAACATCAACTAAGTTTTCTATGCAGCATGATGCTTTCTTCTTTTTCTTTTTTCCTTTAGCTTTCTTATGAACATAAAAACAGCATGGCTTATTGGGGGGCCCAAATCAGCATTGGTGGGCCATGGCACCCACGAAAGGATACAAATCGACGCCCCTGATCAACAGCCCTTCAACACACTCCGAGCGCTGGCGGGCCGCAGCCTGCCGCCTCTCGTGTCACATTCGCCTAGACTACCATCTGGTGGCAGAAACTCCGCGATGTCTCCCATCGTCCACACCGTCTATCACGCCGGCCGCCGCGTGTTAGTTTTTAGAAGCGGGTTAGTTTAAGCATGCCATGCTGGGTTGTCAGTTGGGTTAGTACTGTGTTTTGCAATTCGGCTCTTCTACGTGCCCTGTACTTCCGGGTAGCCGTTTACGTTGAGTTTCAAGGCAAATCGACTCACCTACGTCCAATGGTTCCTCTGGGTAGTCGCTTTATGTTATGCTAATATGTATTTTTTCTCTTTGTTTTCCTAAAGCAAATTGGCTCATCCACTTCCGACGGCACCGCTAGATAGCCATTTATTTCTAATCGGAAACCAAACCGGCTTATGTACGTCCGACGACATGCGGGGATGGCTATTTACGTGTTACCTACGAGTTTTTTTGCGGTCATGCATTGCGAGTTGATGTAATTGTTGGTGGTGTGATGCCTACAATGCTCCTGCTAGTTTTTTGGGATACAAGTTTTCAAATAGCAAGTGAAGCTGTGCTTGAGATTGTGCCACTCCGTATAGGGCCGGCCGGTCAAGTGGCATTGCAAATTGCCCATCCTTGCCGCATTCGGTTTGCTCGCTGGCACCAAGTGAAATTTTGCCCAGCCTGAGCCTATGGCGAACATTTGCACGTACCAGATGACACCCGAAAGCTCTTGTGTCATTACAACATCAAAAGTTACTATGCAAGCGGTCCCAGACGTGTGTCAAATTTCACAATGACGTAATCGTTGGGCACTACATCTTTTACAACAAAGTGGAAATATGACTAGCGTAAAGGCATGGAATGGTAACCATGATGGTATTGATCTGAACAATGCCGCGCTTTGGTGAATATCCAATCTACATGGCACCAATTAGCAAATGTGCTGTTACGCCTGCTTCTGGACTGGTCATTGCTGCAGCTTGCGATCAACTGGACAGATAATATAACAGCCTGTAATAAATCATGTTCTGCTGGCTGCGGTCATGTACTTTGAGCGGATAATGGACTGAATACTATATTCCTTACACGATTGTGCCTCGAGCATAGTGTACGAAGTATAACCCCTTTCCCCGGTTCCCTTCCCCCATCCACTGCCCCGGTCCCTTCCCCGATTCCACTTCCTGGTCTTTTTCCTCGGCCCCTTTCCCGGATCTCACCCCGGTCCCTTCCGGTCCCAGTTCCCTCTCTAATCCCGAGAACATCATACCTTTACGCCGTCCCCTTGCCAGGTCCTATCACCCGTACCTGGTTCCATTCTCCGGTATACTTCACCAAGCTTCTACACCTGTCCTCTATACCATTACCGTTCACCTACCTCCCCACTCACCGGTTCCCTTCACAAGTTCAATTCTGTTGTGTATCTGCCGGCTCGACTTGGTCACGGCTCGGTCGGTTATAGCCTCTAGGCAGGTGTGCGGCGATGTCGGCCCGACCGGAGTCGGCCGGAGTCACTCATTGCACGGCGCCGGCGGGCGGCAGGCCGTAGTCCGTTGTCCGGTCAGCACAGACTGTGGTGACCAGATCACTGGCTCTCAAGATTGAGATGGAGACTCAACAGATTCCATGGCTTATTACTTGCACAAATGCTCTGAATCCGCGAAAGTGATATGGGCCACATAGGTTCTAAGGTCATGCCAATATCCGAGAACGTCGGTGTTATTCGGCTGAACACATGGTGTAGATTAGTTTCAAACCAAATGTAGTGTATGTATATGCTTGTATCTACTTATCTTGGTGGACCATTGCCATCCTGGGATTCAATATCGTCAGGAATAGTGATAACAAAGAATGGCTTGCGCGACTTCATGTAACATGTTATAAAGCGTCTTGTCAGCTTGACCTCGCCTGAGGCATACAAATTTCACTGAGTAACAATATCTCATTATACCTGGCTTGTGACTATATGCACACAAGGTTTTCGTCGGCTTGAACTAAAACAGATGTATTTGTGGATTTTACTGATTTACCGCATGTATGTATTGCAAGTCTGTGGTGAGTTGTTTTTGTTTTGCGGGGCATCGCCGCTCTCATTATTAAATAAATATTAATATTAAATAATATATATATAATATTAGACTCTCAATGACATCACGGATCCGCTCTACGGCAGGTGGCTACCATCCACTACAGCAAGTCGTGTTGTGCGGGGGAACGACAGCCAATGAATGACGGACATGACGTCGTGGCGCAGTATGATGGACAGCAGTGTCTCCGGCGGGCATCCTTGCCACGGCCGTGGCTCGGCGGCTGTGGCCGTCGAGTGTCGTCGCAGGGCGTGTCGGTGGCTCAGTGGCTAAACTGAGCGTCTGGCGCACCAGAGGTGCGGGGTTCGATTCCCGCGATGCCCACCCTTCCTGCCAGGGTGAGGGGCAGGTGACGCTGTAGGGCAGTGGTTCTCAAACTAGGGGTCGCGACCCCAGCTGGGGTCGCGGGGCCTTTCTGGTGGGATCGCGAGCAATCATCGACTGTGAATTGACCCGACACATCTGGTCCGATGCGCTCTGATAACGCCGCGCTGTTGTTGGTGGTCGTCGCCGTGTGACCGGCCCGCCTTGACCGGATGCTTGACCAGAATAGAAAATTCCTGCCTTGCTGGCCACTTAGCAGCAAAACTGCCTACTGGCCCCGGTATCCGTGCTGGTAAATTACCGTCGCCATAAATTCATGCACTACCTGTAAATTTACGAGTGATGCTTCGCAAGTAACAAAATACAGAACACCATAATACAAAATACAGAATGTGGGGTCGCGGCGCGACGCTCCGGGTACACAGGGGTCGCCACATCAAAAAGTTTGAGAACCACTGCTTTAGGGGGTCTCAGCTGATGAGTGCGCCACAAAGCCACGATCCATCCATTGGCGTCACCTACCCGGAGAAAGCACACATTCTGCGGCTTAATACGAGTCTAGTCACATGTTCACTGCTTCGCAATGAGGACTTCCTTTGGCAGGAGACGTTTCCCTGGCATTTGCTTCGCCAACTGCCAGTGTCGGTACGCAGCGGTTATCTGCTCTCTACGTCTTTTTACTTTTTATCTTAGGGGTCTTTTTACGCGCCCCAAGGTATTGCGGCGGATAGTGAAAACAATCCGCAGCGCTTAGTTTGTTGATTAGAGGCGGTATCGGATGACAGCCATAACTTGATTGTAAAGTGTATTCAAAGCCAATCAAAATCACAGTTCGATGACAGCGGGAAAGCCTATATGAAAAGTTGATGGTAACTCGCCATTGACCATCAAAGTTCGGTCAAGTGGCTGTGCGGCCTGGCAGGCAGATCGACGACCGACATCTCAGTCTCCCAGTCATAGTCAACTCCTCTGTTGCTTTTACAATTTCGGAGCCAAGTGCCACGACTCAGCGGTGCCGCCAAATGGACCGCTCACCATCACCGCAGCCGTCAGCACCACGAGCGTCAACAACCTGCACACACGCGAGAACGGCTATCAAGCTTCCAATGGCGTGTTCACATCACTGCAACCAGTGCAATATGGCCAAACGTGAACACCAGTTCAATTCTACTTGGTCCTATTTGGAGAACAATCGAGTTTGCAAGGACGGCATCATGTGGGTGCAAATGTTCTGAGGGAAGCTTTTTTTTTCAGTCCCATATTGCCAATCGGAAAATATACCTCATACTGGTGAAACAATGAACAGCGGAATTTTTTGCGGCATCATTCGTCCTTGCTTTAAAGTTAGGAACATGCCGCGGTAGAGTAGACAAAAACATAGGAAAAGAGTCATAAGGATGTCTATATCATCCTGGATTTAAAAAATCACACTTGAATAGTATGTACGGCGAACGAACACTTGCAAGTTTCAGCACCACGCACTTTTAAACTTGCCCAACCTGGATGGCGCATCAACGAAATGGGGGGACATCCACCCGGCTTAAATATCGGAATGCTATAGGAATGCATAGCACGAGGGGAAGCGACTCTGTCCATAGTACGACATTCTTCCAACACTAGAAAGCAACTCTACCGACAGTATGATATTCGTCCAACAGTGGAGGGGTATAGCGGATAATCAGGTTTGTCGCGTTGACACGGCAGTCACTGTGGTGTTCATGGCGATACGGTATACACCTGTTATTGCGGTGCTCTGTCCCTAGCGTAAAGTTCTGTCGGCAGTGCGGTGCTCAAGACGATGCAGTGTACACCTGTTAATGCAGTGCTCTATCCATAGCTTAGTCTTTCCGGCGGTGTAGTTCTCAAGGCAATGCAGAGTACACCTGCTAATGCGGTGCTCTGTCCACAACGTAGAGTTTTGTCGGCAGTGTTATACTCAAGGCGATAAGGTGTACATCTGTTATTGCTGTGCTCTGTACGTAGTGCATAGTTCTGCCTGCGGTGTGGTTCTCAAGACGATGCAGTGTACACCTGTTCATGTAGTGCTCTGTTCATATCGTAAAGTTCTGCCGGCAGGCTCACACCAAACCACTGCGTTCGTTGGTGTGGGACTGCAGACAAGGTGTGATTTTTCGGCCGGTGAGTGCACCTTTATGACGAGCCACTTATCAGCTCATCACATGACAGGCTTTCATCAGCGAGCACACAGACGCGCGCTCACTGGTGGTCCTGCCAGTGCGCCATCTCCCAGTCGTGCGTCTGACAGGGGCGGGCGCAGTAGGTGCGCGGCGGCGACACATGGCGAGCACAGCTGAGACCAGTCGGACGCCGCCTCGCGTCGCTCGCAGAAGCTGCAGCTTCGCAGCGTCGCCGTTTATGGTGCTGCAGACGGCTTGACGGCAACGCCGTTCTCCTCCACGACCGACGTCAGACGAGCCAGACATGCGTCCACCACAAACATGGTTGACCCTGCAACACAGCAGCGCCAATGACAGATAAATGGATGGACGGCCGTTAACACAGCGTCGATGCGTTTTGGCTGCTATACGCATCCGTTAGGCGTTAGACGCGATGTTAATGCGGACATAGAGGGGATCTCCTGTAAAGAAAGAAAACAGGCATGCCATTAAAGAACTCTGAAAAATACGCCCGCGATAAACGCGCCCGGATGCTCACTAGTGTGTGCGCGAGAAACATAGTTACAGCTTATGAGAACAAAATATGATGCGAAGTACATTCATTAACCCGCGCCGTCTCGGGGGTCTTCAACCGCCCCTCAGGTTTTTAACGGACAGTGCAAGAACGGCGCGCAGCAGCGCGTCGAAGTTTGGAATTTGGCATATGGGGCGCGGAACCGTTCCCTCAACCTTCTTGTTTATTGGGTGATTCACAACGCACTTTATGCACATTGACGGGTAATGGTACCGCCCACACTGTTTCGCCGGCGGGCCGCGTGATTGGGAAATGTCCTGAGCGGGGTGAGTGCCGAATCCGGGAGATACCCAGAGCCTAACACCTTACACGCGCCCTTTAGGGGTTAGGCTAACACCTTAATCCGCCAACCCATCCGGTTTTTCGTACATAACTCCAGTTTTCACCGGCCGATATACGCCATTGTTTGTGTTCCTGCTTAGAAATGACCGGCGCGTTGTTTAAAATAAGCAACAAAACGCAACATTTTTCGAAATAGTCTTAGCGCACCAGACCACAAATTTGGCGCTGATACGCTTCCCGTATATTGGCAAAAGGGAAGTGTTCTTGGCAACACTAGCGACTTGTTTGATGTATATTGTTATGCTATATTGCTTCAAAATCATTTGGTCACCGAGGTCAAGTCGGGTCAAGTTCATGACAGGTTAATGGAGCCCAACTTGGTCAACAATGTTGTCATAAATGCAAATGACTGTCATGCGATTGATGCCGCTTTGCATGTTACCCCTTAGTAGGGTTCAAATAATGGTGTTTCATGTGTGAGATGTCGAAACAAGCAGGACTGGATGTCGAAATTTGCCATTGGATTGGTGTCATTTAGAATGCTTTTGATGTCTTTCAGACTAAAAGCTCAGTTCATTCTGTAGGTATTTATGATTGGACCTTTACCATTTATTTTGAGATTCATAATCTACGAAAAGCTACGTTAGGGATAGGGAGAATAATAGCCACGCTATAAACTGGCATTGTATTACATATCACATGACATTCAGGTCATCCCCTTATCTGAAATTGCATTGTAAAATGTTCGTGTATTACCGTTCCCTATCTAGAGCATGCACGTGCTATTTATAAACGAGATGCTGTTCGAAAGGAGACATGAATACTGCATCAACATTCATCAAGGAGCAGGATGCCGATACTTCTTGGAGAAGGATGTCGATTGAGTGTTCAGAAAGTGGTACATTCCACCCTATTTCATGAATAATTCATCACTGCTCCCTACACATCCTGAAAACTAATATTTGTCATTGTGTACCTAAGCGTTCCCATACTTTATTCATGTACTTCCTCTCCTTTCCTTAGCGAAGCCGATTGCGCCGAGCTACCCAACAGAGCAATCGGCGGGCGGCCCAGTTCCGGTAACTGGAGTAGACAATGACCTGATAAAGTGCTACTACATAGGTGACTCGAGGTCAAATGCCGGGTCTAGCATCTGTATTGCATTAGTAGTAATGTCTAAAACATCATTGACGCTCATTTTGAAGAATTTCAACACAATCACAGCGATCAATAACAATGACGAGCCAAGCCACGCAAAACCAGAAAATTTTCATATTTTGACCTCATTTGACCTTGAAGAGATTGACTTAAAGTCATGAAATAAAGAGGTCACAATAGAGTTCACTTCCGCACCCATCAACCCTGTAAATGTTGCTCCAGCTTTAATAGGAGCCGAGATCTTAGGGGGACGGAATCCACCCCCTCCAGAGCGAGTAATTTTCAGAGACCCTTCAGGGCGCGTGTTAACACACACCCTGGAAGGGGGGGGGGGGAAAGAAATCCGCCCACCCCTCCGGTTTTTCGTAGATAACTCCAGATTTTACCGGCCGATATACGCCATTGTTTGTGTGCCTGCCTATAAGTGACCGGCGCGTTGTTTAAAGTAAGAAAAATGAAAATGGACCGAAAATGTTTCGAGTTAGGGGTCGCTAAATCTAAAAAAAAAAAATTCAGCGCCAGACCACAAATATCGCCGCTGATGCGCTTCCCGCATATTGGCAAAACTGGCAAAACGGAAGTGTTCTTGGCAAAACTAGCGACTTGTTTGGGGTACGTTGTTATGCTATATTGTTTCAAAGTCATGTCAGGTCACCGAGGTCAAGTCAGGTCAAGTGTATGACAGGCTAACACACGCCCTGAAGGGGGATGGCGAAATCCGCCCACCCCTCCGATTTTTCGTACATAACTCCATATTGTACCGGCCGATATACGCCATTGTTTTGCGTACCTACTTGGAAATGGCCGGCGCATTGTTTAAAGGAAGAGAAATGAAAATCGGCCGAAAACTTTTCAAGTTAGGGGCCGTTAAAGTAAAAGCAATTCGCAGCGCCAGACCACAAAAATCGACGCTGATGCACTTCACATATATTGGCAAAAGGGAAGTGTTCTTGACAACACTAGCGACTTGTTTGGTGCACATTGTTATGCTATATAATTTAAAAATCATGTTAGGTCGCCGAGGTTAAGTCAGGTCAAGTCCATGACAGGCTAATGGAACCAAACTTGGTCAACTGGAATGTTGTCATAAATGCAAATGACTGTTATGCGATTGATGTCACTTTACATGCTACTCCCTACGCATCCCGAAATCTACTGTTTGTCATTGTGTGCCTAAACATTTCCACACTTTATTCATGTATTTCACTCCTTTCTTTGCGAAGCCGATTATGCCGAACCGCCCAACGGAGCAGTTGGGTGGGCAGCCCGGTTTCGGTAACTGGAGCAGGTAATGACCCGCTAAAGTGCTCCTATATAGGTGGCCTGAGGTCAAATGGCGGATCTGGCATCTGTATTGAATCATTAGTAATGTCCAGAACATTAATGCCAATTTTGGAGCATTTAAACACAATCACAGCTATCCATAACAATGACAAGCCAATCCACGCAAAACCATAAAATTTTGCTATTTGGACCTCATATGACTTTGAAGATATTGACCTAAGGTCACGGAATTTGCACACAGAGTTCACTATAGTGCCCATCCACCCTGCGAATTTCGTTGCTCTAGTCTCAGTAGGAACCGAGATCTTAGGGGGGCGGAATCCGCCCCCTCCAGTGCGCGTAATTTTCCGAGGCCCTCCTGGGCGCGTGTTAACCCCCAGTCAGTGTAGGGTCGGGTGCTGTAACCCCGTAGAGTTTCTTCATGGATAGCTTCCGAATCGCTCAATGGAAACCATGCAAATTTTGAGTACCCTCTGGGTATCTCTTTCCAGATTTTGTTGAAACATTTTAATGTCACGCCGGATTACGGAGCTATGACGTAACCAAGAACACTTCCAACCATTTTAGAACGAAATCGCAGTTTATCGGATCTTACCATGCTATTGTGATCTTGACATGACAGGGATCTTGGCATATGTTTTGATGTTGAACGCAGCACACACCCTTCGGAGGAGCTGTGATGACCAATCTATCACCTAGTCTATATGAGCGACGGAACTTCCGAATGCGATACCATTAGGAAAGCTCACGAAACTACTTGGGAGCTTCTCGGATGTTTTGTTGTCAGGAGTCCATTTGCAAGTAATATTTGTGTAAGCTTTCCAGATCGCATCGTATTCTGAAGATTCGCTGCTCATGTAAACGGGGTATATATATGGCAGCAATGTTGTGCTGGCATTTCTAAAGAGCTGGCTTACAATGTTACGTGGCCACTCGGCTTTCATTGGTGGTAAATGGTGTCTAAGTCAGATATGCATCCTTTTAGTTGTAACTTGCTGTTAATGTTTTATTGGCCTTGTTATTCTGTTGATCTATGAATGTGATGTTCATCTTCAGGTTCATCAGATGTTTTTCGTTTCTTTTTCATATTTGTCATTTTCGCTACAGATGCAGAATGCTCTTTTTCTCTTTTGGAGTGTGATTGTAACTTTTATGGTTTGAACTTGCAGCAGAAATACGATGGTACATTTGCGAGAAAACAAACCTCCCGAATAGATGACTTTTTCGAGTGGAATACCTACCCAGATCGTAACCTGACTGGCCTGGCGGGCTTCTCAGCGCGTCGACTGTTTTCGGTCATATAGCGTCCCGAGCCTCCCACACCGGGGGCGAAGAGTAACGATAGGTGTGACTCGAGCCTACAACCTCTCCGTTGGGAGACGGTCGCCTTATCGCCAGACTACTCGCTCTCACCCCGCCCATATCAACATCTCGCGGGTGTGCTTAACTGCCGTGCAAGCGTGGTTGGCTGCCGCGACGGGTGCGGAAGAAATGCTCAGCGACAGGCCGGGAACGTGGACGTACCGACGATGGGGCGTCCGTCGGGCTGTCCCTGCAGCTGGCGGGTGACGGCCTGCTCGATACAACGAGACAGCCGAGTGGCCGCGCGCCGCAGCTCGCCGTCCAGCAGCGTCTCCAGCTGGTCGCACAGTGCCGACGCCTTCCGGCCGGTTGCCTCTAGCACCTCCGGCGCCAGCGGCTCCTGGTCACACGGCCGTGGCCACGTCAAACGCGGCTCCCACGGTCGGTGGCGAGACTGGTGCTCAGGGTCAAAGCGCCGTGGGATCGTCGCCCTGACAGACAGTGACGAGATTCGCGATCCTAACAACAGCGGTGGGACCCCACCCTCAGCCGACAGACAGTGGCGAGACTCGTCCTGATGACGGCGGCGGGACCCCGCCCTCACCCGACAGACAGTGGCGAGACTCGTCCTAATGACGGCGGCGGGACCCCGCCCTCACCCGACAGACAGTGGCGAGACTCGTCCTGATGACGGCGGCGGGACCTCGCCCTCACCCGACAGACAGTGGCGAGACTCGTCCTGATGACGGCGGCGGGACCCCGCCCTCACCCGACAGACAGTGGCGAGACTCGTCCTGATGACGGCGGCGGGACCCCGCCCTCACCCGACAGACAGTGGCGAGACTCGTCCTGATGACGGCGGCGGGACCCCGCCCTCACCCGACAGACAGTGGCGAGACTCGTCCTGATGACGGCGGCGGGACCCCGCCCTCACCCGACAGACAGTGGCGAGACTCGTCCTAATGACGGCGGCGGGACCCCGCCCTCACCCGACAGACAGTGGCGAGACTCGTCCTGATGACGGCGGCGGGACCCCGCCCTCACCCGACAGACAGTGGCGAGACTCGTCCTGATGACGGCGGCGGGACCCCGCCCTCACCCGACAGACAGTGGCGAGACTCGTCCTGATGACAGCGGCGGGACCCCGCCCTCACCCGACAGACAGTGGCGAGACTCGTCCTGATGACGGCGGCGGGACCCCGCCCTCACCCGACAGACAGTGGCGAGACCCGTCCTAATGACGGCGGCGGGACCCCGCCCTCACCCGACAGACAGTGACGAGACACGCGATCCTAACAACAGCGGTGGGACAACACCCTCACCCGACAGACAGTGGCGAGACTCGTCCTAATGACGGCGGCGGGACCCCGCCCTCACCCGACAGACAGTGGCGAGACTCGTCCTGATGAGGGCGTCCGACAGACAGTGGCGGACTCGTCTATGAAGCGGCGGGACCCCGCCCTCACAGACAGTGGCCTCGCCTTACCGGCGGGACCCCGCCCTCACCCGACAGACAGTGGCGAGACTCGTCCTGATGACAGCGGCGGGACCCCGCCCTCACCCGACAGACAGTGGCGAGACTCGTCCTGATGACGGCGGCGGGACCCCGCCCTCACCCGACAGACAGTGGCGAGACTCGTCCTGATGACAGCGGCGGGACCCCGGCCTCGACAGACTGTGGCGGTTACCGTTGCTCCCGATGACAGTGGTGAACCACAGC
Source organism: Imbricaverruca yamaguchii (assembly GCA_034440575.1). Lineage (NCBI taxonomy): Eukaryota > Metazoa > Arthropoda > Thecostraca > Neoverrucidae > Imbricaverruca > Imbricaverruca yamaguchii. Next base: position 92,719 of record JAOTOL010000945.1, read on the forward strand.
CCGGCCAGACAGTGACGAGACTCGTCCTGATGACAGTAGTGGGACCCGCCGCCGGTCCGACAGACAGTGGCTGGACTCGTGCTCCTGATGACGTCGTACCCGTCATCTGCCTCACCGACCGGACGAGCGTGGAACCTGTCCGGCGGCGGACGCGGCTCACCTCGGGCACCTCGCTCAGGGGGTCAGTGGAGAAGCGCAGAGACTGCAAATGCCGAGTCAGGTTGACGACGGCAGCCAGCTGCGGCCGCTCTTGGCGCCCCTCCTGCCACACAGGGCAGCGGAAGCACCGTCAGTTGGCTATTGGGACTTCAGGGCGTATCCACTACATTGGCCATGTGGCGTCCAGCAGCGGCCGTCGTAGACGCGGGAACGGCCGACAGGGGCGTAAACATAATGTAAGCCCACATTCAAGAAGTCCGATTGAAAAATGCAAGGCACCGATTGGAAGGTCGTATGGTTTAAGGGCGCAGCGACTGTGTAGGTCGTATAGCGGGATTAGAAGGTCACAGCCAACCGAACATCAGACACCAAAAGCGGTGATGGTCTTGGCTCGACAGGCGACCAGATTGACACAAACGTGTAGACCCTCCGGCGGGGTGCGTTAATATGATCATGCGCGGTAATGAACGCGAACTCAGTATCCCTCATGCACATTTCGTCAATAGCACGAGTGCCGAGAACCCTTCCACTTCGGGAGGTGAAATTCCCCGTTAACGTGAACCACAATGGAGTTCGGAACTCTGTGATTCCTCACATCATCGTGACATTCCCCCACTATCTCTGCTATCCAGTCCCTGATTCTGCGCGATAACTCTTGTCACCTTTCCCACATGGAACTTCGCAAACCATACTGCGACGGTTTGCAGGACGGTTGCGTCTAAGCCCCATCACATCTTCAATTCTGACACCGACTTATGCTGAAGCTCCCTTTGGACAAGCTAAGAGGCTCTGGCCGGAGTTGCCCGGTCCGATCAGCACGGTTGGGGCTGACCGGGCCCGGGTCGGTCGGCCAGGAGCAGCGCCGGACCAATCGCGCCCGGTCCGGTCGGAGGGGCAGTTGTCACGGACCGGGCCCACCAGGCCAGAGGCGCACCTGGTCAGTGTCGGCCGCACCGGCCGCCGCGCCGTCCTGCTGGCTGCTGGCCACCCGCCTCACATTCGCCGTGGCCCACCCGGGCAGAGCGTCCGGCGTGTAGGCTGAAAACGCCAACACCAGTGGAGCGTTGAGCAAGGCCACAGCAAACCACTCATCTCCCAAAGGAAAATAGGATAATCTCAGTCCAGGTCGTATTTAGCCCTTCCAGTGCTGCTTTCAATATTTGTTCTCAAACAACACTTTTGCAACATGGTTGATGCAGTGAGCACGTCGAAGGCCGTCAAAATACCAGAGTTGATCCAAATATCCGACAGATTTGTCGCAAGTCAATGTTTTTAACGGTTTCAACCAGATGCCACGTAATGGAGCTTGGGGGCTGTGGTCATACGGCATCGTGGTCAAGCATTAATGAAGTAGCTCACTGAACTGCAAACGACTGCCAGTTCCATGTGTAAGATCGACATTCTTCAGAAAAGTAGGAGTTGTCAAAACAATTCCCTAACTTAAGTATCCAAAATACTACAGATACTACACCGACAGACGAGCAACGCAGACATACAAGCAGGTAATACGAGTGGAGATCGGTGGACTCGATACAACAGAGCTGGGCCGCCACTTACAGCGCTCGATGAAGTGCTCCAGATCTGGTGAGATGTGGTCGCGTCGACTGGTGTAGTCGTATATTTTGCCTATGACGTGCCAGCCCAGTACCGCTTTGCCAGTTTCAAAGACAAGCCTCAACAGAGCCAACGCGTCCACGTCCTTCTCGGTATAGATTTTGTGAAGATCGAAGGCCTGCGGAGAGCGGCGCCTAATCATTGACGTTACTAGTCAAATGCTTTATTCTATTGTCTTTTCATCATCACATTTTCCGGCGAGTCAGACGCAACTTAAAATATAGAAGGTTGATTGTAAAGTGAATGAAGGTGCCAATTTATATCAAAATTGTATACACTATGTTATGATTCACCCGTAAGTTTTTGCAGATACCACCAAACATCGAGGTAACACATGCTTACTGCACATCCTACGCCTGCCTTTTGGATTCATCGATGTGCACCTGCAACTGACGCACACAAGTGACATATCCCAATTGAAGATGAATACATTTTCATTCTCTTGCAACAAAATTTCCGTATTTGTTCAGTGTCAATAACAGACATACCAAATACAGCATACGTAGAACAGTCAGTTTAGATTACAAACATGTTTTTTGGTGGAGTGATTACAAACAGAGCGAAAAATTGAACGGCAGAAATCCTGCTGCGCATGCAAAATGAGAACATTCTGCCCGACATACTTCCACAAAACTAGTGGCATGCTTCCCTGACTGAATAATGACTACACAATAGCTATGAATACGCGCATGCACGAGACGTGCACTTTCAAGCCGGCCAAAGCCATGACTCTCCGCACATGGGCCACCGGTTCGACAGGGGTTCCACTCCGGCCATGACTCGCCATGGTCCCTGGCCGTTCCGCTCGTGGCTCGCGCACGGGGCCCAACACACCGGTGACAGAGCGGAGGCCGGTAGCTCGACTGAGCCGAAGTCCAGCTGGTAGTCGAGCACCACGAGCACCGAGTCGACCAGCTGCGGCTGGCCGACGGTGAGCACTCGGTGCAGCTGCATCAGCCGCACCTTCCACTCCAGCGGTAGCAGAGACAAACGGTCTGCCAACACCGACACTGCCGACACGGAAGGCACCCCAGGATTATAGCCTACTACACGTCATCAAGCCGCGTCACATGTGTTTTGTTATACTCCTTTCTACCTCGTACGTTTTTGTTTGTGAAAAGTGCGAGCCATTAAATATAACCTGGCATCGTTTCCTAGCTGCGTTTCCAGCATCCTAACATCCAACATCCTAAATCGATGTGAATTGTCATAGGAGCACCCCGGGCAACACATTTAGGAAGACAACATTCAGGAGACAGCTCTGCTCTTTTGCAACGATTCTGATCGCTGCGCATTATGATACTGAACACCATGGTGTTTGGGATACGGAGGTGTGAGCGCGCATATTGGCCATACGTACTCTCGTACGTAGATAAAGCTTCCAAAAAATCGAACTTGTGTCAAGGGAGACAGGTAAGAATAGGAACGCAGCGTGCGGGCCACAATATTTTTTGTTAAGTATCACACAATATATGGCAACTTCTCCGTCAGGAATCGCTACATCCACATTGGAATTCGATTTGTGTGGATGGGTGACATTTCTGGGTTTGCCCGACCTCTCGGTGTCTTCGTCAAAGTAAAATGACGGTGCATATCAGAGCGTTTAATTAATCTGATACGGAGGTTCTTGTTACTTGTAAGAGCAATGCAGTTGATGACAGCCGTCGTCGGCGTGTCGAACACAGTGGAAAAGAAGTTTTTCCGGACAATTTCCATGACATTACAATTCAAATATCAGACAGTGCAACAAATGGCACATGCTATTGCAACACTATTAACAGAGATGAAACCATTAATACTTGTCTTCGAATAAATTACTGGCAAAAGGATTGGACGGGTCTACACGCACATCAATAATATTTGCTACTACCGACGTTTTCAGCATCTCAAAAACAAACCGATGCACAACACTTGACATTTCCCGGTCCTTGCATCAGGGCCTGCCTCTTCGTACGGGATAGAAGAGCAAAATATGGATAGGAATGAACTTCTGGTTTCACATTTGGACATAAAGCAATGTTCTAAGTCGGAAAAACGGGGGCGGGGATGGCCGAGTGGTTAAGGTGTTTGGCTCTGGGTACCAAAAGTCCCGGGTTCGACATTCGCGCCGCTCGGGACATTTCCTAATCCCGCGACCCACCAGCGAAATAGTGTGGGCGGCGTCATTAGCCGTGAATGTGCATAAAGTGAGTCGTGAACCACGGAACAAACAAATACATCGGGAAAACGATACAAACTTCTCGATTTTTCGCGTATTCAATTTGCCGTCACAAGTACACTAGGGCACACATGAAAAATATAGGCACTTGTTTATCATAGCATATCAACCAGTCGAACGATTTTCCAGATATCAGCAACAGGCAACCAGGCACAAAACAGCCTGCCGTTTCGTGGTTTTTAAAGGTCCGTCCATGTACTGAAAACTTCTTTCAGACCGCCCCCCCCCCCGAGACGGGGTGTGAGGATCTGACCGGAAAGACGGCGCAGGTGAAGCAGTAGGGGATACATTGCACATATTTCCTTAGTCCATGTCCCATGAATTCCATCTTACCAGTTCTTTTAATTAACCAACAATGTCTAGCTAGATCACATGGGCAAGTTGCAACTTCTCGTTTGCTTCCTCAATAATCTTGTGCTCCTACTAGCACATGCAATTCGTTCTTTAACGTAACATGTTCACTTCCGGTGCCGGTTATGTTGACTGTCAGCCCTGGACAATAGCAATCAGCTGCCGAGGTGTCATTTAGCTACACATGTGACGCGTTTGACGATTGTGATCGACATCAGTTTTTATCTGTGCGCGAAACAAGTTCACTAATCACAGTGCAGAATTGTCGTGGCAATAGAAAGAATAACTTCGTGAAACGCAACTCCATGGAACACAGGTGCATTTATATTCACATATAACATCCTTCCCACGCGAGCTTCGCTGGCGTGGCGGCACGTGCGCCCTATATCATTTTCAACCCGTGAATTCGCCTGAAGCAAATAAGCCGATTGATCGATGGATATCCAGGGCGTTTTGGCATTTAAAAGAAAAAGAAAATATTTAGGAGAGGCGAAGTGCCATCCGCTTATAACAAATAAGAAACAGAGGAAAGATGAGACTCCGCAAGCGAAGAACGTGGCGTAATGACCGATACATGCAAACACAGATGAAGCATACACATACATGGTAACACACATGACACTTAGAAGTACACTTTGGAGAGTGGGCAAGATCGTAACTTGCGGCGAGGTTCCGTTGCCCACCTGCGACCTGAAAGCGAAGCGGAGGTCCGAAGCCTAGGGCGAGTCTTAGACGCCGGGCCCGACCTGGTATGTGAAGGTGTATGGTTTAGTTAAGGCCTGGGAAAACCTATGTCGGAGAAAATCCAAGCAGCTTGTTTGTTTGTTTGTTTATTGGGGCTTAGGGGCCCAAGCAGCTTGGAAAACCCGTAGGTAAAAAACCGAGGGCAATTTATAAGGAGTACCGTTGGTTTTGACCAAATTGGATCGGTCTCTGCCTACCTAGTGTAAAGTGTCCTATATGTATCTGTTTTTCCAGCGACGGAGAGGAGAACGGGTGTAATGCAGTCGCATAGCTAACAGAGGGTGCAGCGCGCGTCTGGTGTCCTTTAGCTTTATTTCAGATCAGGTTGAACGAGGAAATATGAAAATTTGAAAGAAAATCAGATTAGTTCTGCGAGTTGGGTTCCTGGTAGAAAGCGAAACAGAAGTTCGAGGAGTGCCGGGTGATCATTCCCGAGGAGTGCCCGGGAGCGAAATCTGTTGATGGTTGCGGCTGAAATACTGGAGAATAGTGCGGCGATTAGGAACATATGCTGTACATTTAAGTAAGATATGGGCGACAGTGAGGCGATCACATGTGGGGCAATTTGGGGGTTGACGTGATCCAGTACAAACATAATTATGTGTTCATTTCACGTGTCCAAGGCCAAGTCTGGCGAGAAATACACACAAACGGGAGTGTTGGTGGGAAGAGAGCAAGTTGGCCGATGTGGACTTTATGGCGCGTAGGTGTGTGGTGACCTGCGGGCAGCAGGCCTGCACGTATTTACGGAACAACATATTGGTTAAGGTAAGAAGATCACCGGGTGGCACTGGGGTATGATTATATTCTGGGAGGTCTATTGCCGCTCGTGCCAGGCCATCCACACGCTCGTTGCCCGGGATACCGGCGTGGCCAAGGATCCAGAGCAGGGTGAGCTGAAAGTGTGCGTGGTTGTTATGAAAGAGGTGTCGGATGGCGTGGAGTGTGGGGTGGGTGGTGTTGTGTATGGCTGCTAGGGCGTCAATGGAGGATCATGAGTCAGTGCAGATTGTGGTAGGGGTGATGACGTGTCGTGCGACGTGTTGGAGGCAAGTGAGTATGGCTATTAGTTCCGCTGTGTATACCGAGTGATGTAATATTAATTTGACTTGGCCGGTGTCAGCCCTACCGCACCAGGCGGCTCCCGTACCATTACTAGTACGTGAGCCGTCGGTGTAGAAGAAGGTGTGTTGTGGACGGGCCTCTTGATATTCAAAGAATTTGTTCTGAACGTTTGTGGGGCTAAGTAGGTTTTTGTTGTGCCGAAAGAGATCCTCGAGTTTGGGGTGATTCATGTCCAAAAATGGGAGAAGGGGGATTCTATCGGTAGTTACTTAGGGAAACTTTAGCGTGGATGAGTAAACCTGCTTTAAGTGATTAGCAATACTGTATTTGTTTTTGTTTTTGGAACGCCGTGCCGCAGGTTTTGCCCATGCGAGGATGGAGGGATGATTTAGTTGTGTTGTTGTCCTGAAGTGATATCTAACTAGTTGTAGTGTTCTGCGGTGTTGTAGGCTAGGAAGGTTGGTATCAGCCTGGAGACTGGTGACAGGTGAGGTGCGGAGTGATCCGGTGCTAATGCGGAGTGCGTGGTCTTGTGGGCATTGGAGTGATACGGCGAGGCTAGGGGATATATGATCGAAGATAAACGCATTGTATTGCAGAGAGAGCACCATGAATCTATGTGGTTCATGGCAATTTGGATGTAGTGATTAGCTGTGTCGGCGGATGGGTGGGTGCACCAAATTCCTATATCATCAGCATATATAGAGTAATTAACTAGGGGGAACTCAGGAGAATTTGGTCCGGAGCTTCGTTAATCATAATGAGAAATAAAGTTGGGGAGAGGACGCTGCTTTGCGGCCGGCCTTGATCAAGAGTGTGGGACTGCAAATTGATGTTGCCACAGCGGAAGACAAAGGAACGATTGTGATGGGAAGTTGGCAATGAAGGTGGTCATTCTGCCCTTCATACCAATTCGGTGTAATTTAATTAAAAGGGCAGAGCTAGTACTTTGCTAAACGTGGATTTTAAGTCTAGGAAAAGGGCGATGGTTTAGGCTTTTTCGCGAGTCCACTTTGAATTGAGTCTACAATTTCGAGGAAGTTGTCAGCAGTGCTTCGCCTTGGGCGGAAGCCACTCTGAAAGGGGATATAATTTTGTTGTTTTCGAGATAAACTCTGATTCGTCCACTGATAATGCCCTAAAAAATTTTGCAAGCACTAGTGAGAGAAATACGGCGATAGCTAGAGGGAAGGTGTTTAGGTTTGAAAGGTTTAGCGATAGGAATGATGGTGCTGGTAGACCAGGAAGCTGGGAAGGTGTCGTCGGTCCATAATTGGTTTGGTGCCGAGGAGGTTGTCTTTGTCGGAGTCAGAGGTTTTGAAAAAAGTGGCCTGCTAGGCGATCGGGTCCAACGGCTTTATTGGCTACTTTGGAGAGGGATAGATTTAGTTCATAGAGGGTAAAGAGGGCTTTGCATGGCTCAGTGTTGTCAGAGTCAAAATTACAGGGGGCTAGACTATCGCGTAAGAATGAGGTAGTGTGCTGAGAGTATTAGGCGTTGGAGGAGATGTCAGAGTAATAAGTAGCAAAGTGTTCCACGACGGCTGTAGGTTCTGTTATTTTCTGTTGATTAATTGTCAGTTGTGGGAATGCGCGGTGTGGGGCTCTGTCATTGGAGAAGGAGCGAATTTGAGTCCAGATTTGGGGGATCGGGGGAAATCGATTGAAAGTGTCAGAAGACAGTTGCAAACCGCGTTTTTTGGCCGAAAGGATAGTTTGCTTTCAACGAAGTTTCGCCTCGCGGGCTTCTACCACGCTTTGTATAGTGATATTTTTGCGGAATTTTCGCTCGGCCCGCCGTCCCAGGAGGAAAGCCTTTGGAACCCCCCCCCCCCCCAAAAAAACTTTTTTTAGGGCGGGGGGGGGAAAAATTTAGAAAAAAATTTTTTCCCCCCCGAAAAGAATAGTATTCAGGAATGGCGAGATTGGGGGTTGGTTGGGGGCTCGGATTATATTTCCAGGGAAGCGCAACGTCGCAGTAGCGTATAAACAAAGTCTCTAGAGTGGGCTGAGCGTTGAAGTATAACGTGAAAGGGGACGTGATCAATGAAAAGTGGGTCGGTTGAACATGGCAAGAGAAAGGGGTGAGGTGGAGGCCAAGCTAGGAGGTCAATGGCAGGCGGGCTGAAGGGGGCGACGACGGTGTTGTTTGTGGGTGTTTGGTCGTTCAAAAGGACCATGTTGTGTGTGCTGAGGGTGCTGTGGTGTCCGTGGGGATGTGGGCGACAGAATCTTGGGGGTGGGAGAAGGCTAAAGATCGGCTACGGGCTAAGAATAGGCAGTAGAAGGGGAAGATAGAGGGAGAGTACAGAGGTTTGCAATTTGGACGGATACTGTGACGTAATTTATGTCATTGGGGATAGATTGGGCGATGAAGAAGGGATTTGAGACATTAATGCAACCCGTCGCCGTGGGGCGTAGAATTTCTGTTGTGCGTGTAAAGGGCATAGTCATGAATGTTGAAACTATACTGATAATTGTCGTGCCATCTGGTCTCCTGAACGGGGGCAATCAATGGTTTATTTTTGATATTCCATATATTCCTTGAATTTTGCCCAATGGGATATGAGTGACCTCGTATTCCATTTGAGCAAGAATTAAATAGTGAGTGGTGGTGATGCTCACGCCCTCGTATGCATGTATGTGGCGGTGAGAGCGTGACGGAATCGTCCGTCTCATACGCGTCGGACGACCCCGGTGTTGTTTGAGGCTCTGAATCCCAGTCTGGGCTCGGGGGTCGGGAGGGGTGAGTGGCCTCGGGGGAAGGAAGGGGCGGCGGCCCTGAGGGGGCGAGGAGTAGGGACTGCTCTGTGGGGGCGGCGTGGAGGAAGCCCCGGTTCTGGGCGAGGCGGCCTGATGGCGGAGTGGGGGCCGGGCGTCAAAGTACCCGGTGTTGGGGGCTGGGTGCCGGGGATGATGCCGACCGTCTGATAGGCCCGTGTGTGGGGCGGGGCTCTTGGCTATCGGCTTGTCCTTGTTGGAGAGCCGACCGTCAGAGGAGCCCACGTGGGGCACCTGGGGTGAGAGGGGGCGGTGTAAGGGGCGGGGCTCTTGGCTATCGGCTTTTCCATGTTGGATAGCCGACCGTCAGAGGATCCGTCTCGCCTGCCGTTCTTTCGGCTCGGTCCAGGCAGGGCATCTGGGCGACGATGCGGGGTGGGGCCCCTGGCAGGCCGCGCACCGCTGCTCCGAGGACACATGTCTCGGTCGGGTGGCCTTCGGCGCAGTACCCGCAGACGGGGGCCCTTGCTCGGCACACCCGACTCTGGTGCCCATATCGCTGGCCGAGGGTGCAGCGAGCTGGGGGCGGAGTCCAGGGGCGGAGAGTAACCAGCATGTAGCCCACCATGATGAATGGGGGCGGGGTCAACGTCCGGAAGCCCAGCTTGAGGACCGGGTCATGTCTTGGTTTGCGTCCAAGACGCACCACCTCATACACCCCCTGCGAGATCAGCTCCTCGAGGAGCTCCTCCTCCGAGGGTTCCGCGAGGCGTATGCGATGGTGCACGAAAGGCTCAGCCGGTCTGCCAATTCTACAGTGGCGTCGGCATCGAGGAACCTTCCCATGCTTTGGAGGGTTCGGGCCTGCGTGGCATCCCTCACGCGTACCAGGAGCGACCCGGAGCGGAGCACCTTCGCCGACAGTACTCCGCCCGTCCATTGGTCGAGCTCGCTCGCTATGGCGAACGGGGAGGTTCGAGACCAGGAGCCGTCCGTTCTGGTAATCAGAACGAACGAATCTCTCCGCAGGGTCGCGGTGAGAGGGCAGGAGGGCTCCCGACCGGGGTCGGTGCCCTCAGTTCTCCGAATGGCGGGGGGCTCCCGGGAATACCGGGGCGGGGAGGGGGTGCTGACCTATAGGAGTAGGGAGGTGAGTGTTTGTGAAACTGGAGGGCATCCTAAAGGGGTGCTCACAAAAAAGGCACCAATGAGGGGGTGCTGCAAAGAAAGGTGTGAAAGGAAATGCCGTGCAAAGGGGAGAAAGACACATAGTTTTGGAGGGATGGGGTAGCCAAGCAGAGGCGGGGCAGTCACGGTCCGAAGACCGCTATCCCGATCCTTTGAACCAGAAGGGTACCTCTGCCGGCTTTAATCTATTGGGTGGGATGTGACAAACGACCGTCGAAGCTGGCCGCCGATACAAGCCGGTTCCCAACGGTGTCCTAGGAGCACCGTTTGGCCGACGGGGTGGGAGTGGGGGGAGGGGAGCTGCGCCGGCTAATCCGTCTGACAACCAACTAGTGGTCGGGTGTCTGACGTTATCCGGGGGCAGAGCTTCTAGTAGATGTCTCAATAAGGACACCTACAAGATAGCTGGGAGAAGGTGGAATAGGGCGATAGGGCAGCGGGTAGCTTCTTCGCTCAATCTCTAAGGATTCGGATCTTCTTGAGCGTTCCTTTGGCAAAAGCTATCTGGCTATAGCCACGAAAATTATGCACCGTAGTTGGTTCAATTGGTGCGCACAGATAAAAACTGATATCGATCACAATCGTCACACGCTTCATACACGCAGCTAAACGACACCCCAGCAGCTGACGCTATTGTCCAACCTGGCTCGACATGCCTCGGTGACGGTATGGTTTCACGCGTGCTATCAACCAAAATAATCATATTTATCGTGACTTCAGAATAACGCCTGGAAAACGGAGCGCTCTGAAGCGGAAGCCTAGTTCGTGACGCCTAGGCTGACTCGCTAGGCGACTGCATATACATGTGCATCTTTCCGGTCAAAGATTGCCGTCATTGGTTAATTAGCAATTTAGCAGTTAGTTAATAATTGCATCTGGAGAATGGCAGGCGACTTTCAGGCCGATACAGTCACAGCCGGACAACGTTGTGCATCACGCACAAGCACAGATCAGTCGCACATATACATACATCACTCACACATAAACACATCGATAACAAACACATTTCAACCACACATGAGCGAGAGCGAGCACCACTAAAAACGATCAGTCAACACAATAACATCCCAGAAACACAATCACACAACAGTTGCGACGGCGCCAGTGTGTATGGGATGTTCAATGTACTGAGCGAAACCAACATTGTCGTGTACTGCGGCGAGGTTGACGCTGTAGCGACATTCGCCTCCCCACGGCGTTTGTGAGTGAGAAATGGCGCGAGCAGAGAGGAGAGACGGCGTTGGCACTTGTATACAGGTCCTCGCGCTCGGAGGAGTGTCTGCAGAAGAGTGTTTGAAAGAGTTGCGTGCTTTGTATGGCACTAGCCTCAGACGGATCAGAAAGTTAAGAAGAACCTCAAGAAGTGTTGCACAGCCTTACAGCCGCAAAAGGTTAGTAATCAGCTTTGTATTATTTGGATATAGCTGTGAAGAAACGAATAATGTTTTCCCTGATTGTTAATGCTTGCATTATTTTCGCATGATTTAGACATTGGCTTACCGATGTGGTCAAAGCGGATCTGAACGTGTTCGGTGAACAATGTTGTCATTATATGAAATGGACTAGAAACCTGTCATTACGGTATGTTTTGCAGGTCTTTACGTAAGAATATACGGCAAATCCAATACAATCCTTTCTTTTGTTAGAATTAGCATGGAAACCAAACTGGCCGTTACGACAGTCATACACAAATACGTATAACTCACATAACATATAGCAGTCAATAACCAACAAACATCAGGAGCACAACACTCGAATCACAAAAATACAAACATCAAACACATACCAACATATTACAAACACATCAGTCACCGGCACATCGCATCGCAGATAAAGATTGACTGATGTGTTTACCGGTGCCTTTTCCGCTAAACGCACCAATGGACCTCGAGCACAAACTCTCACAGGTCGCTCGCAAACACACATCCTTCAGACGGCTCCACATAGCCACCCACTGGCCACTTACGCTCCCCGATCGGCGGCATGCAGAGCGGGAAGTGTGCCGCTCTGACTCGGCTGAACATCCGCTCTGCGGCAGCCGGCTGGCCGCCGGCCAGCAGCTGGTAGCCCCGCACCGCCCAGCGCAGAGGCTCGGCGTGCGTCTGCCGCAGCGCCAGGAACTCGAGCAGCGAGCCGGAGCGCAGTGACTGTTCGTACAGGCGCAGCGCCATCGGCACCACGTCGTCCCACTGCATCACTGCCGTCTGCCGACACGGGCCCGGCTTGGTACCGCACACACCGCTGCCGCCAACACTGTGCCCTTTCGGACCACAGACACAAGGCCACCCATAAAGGAAAGCAGACCTAGCTGCAAAATATTCATATATCTGCAATGTGAGTAATAAAATGTCCTACTGCTTAGTGTAGTTATGCATTTACTGTCCATTAATCAGGACGGTGATGAGCGATGTCGGCAATGTTGTTACCTTCCCCGGAATTGTATTGTGTTGTATTATACGAGCTCAGGGTTGTCCACACAGGAAATTGTGGCCAAGACGCCTGGCGCCAAGCATGCATATGCAAAGGGCTAACGACGGATATAGGCAACATCAATACGCAATCACGCCCATGCATACAGTTCCAACGAAAAAAGGTTCGCGCACCGTGCACCGATTGTCAGTATCCGCCTTTTCAGTCTCCTCATCGCAGGTAAACCACACAACGCGGACGGCAGTTCGCTATAGAGCACCGGGGTGCGTCTGCAGAGTATATGCAGATAGATAGATAGATAGATAGATAGATAGACAGACAGACAGACAGACAGACAGACAGACAGACAGACAGACAGACAGACAGACAGACAGACAGACAGACAGACAGACAGACAGACAGACAGACAGACAGACAGACAGACAGACAGACAGACAGACAGACAGACAGACAGAGACAGACAGACAGACAGACAGACAGACAGACAGACAGACAGACAGACAGACAGACAGACAGACAGACAGACAGACAGACAGACAGACAGACAGACAGACAGACAGACAGACAGACAGATAGATAGATAGACAGATAGATAGATAGATAGATAGATAGATAGATAGATAGATAGATAGATAGATAGCATAAGCCTGCCAGTTTCGTCCCTTGCGCGCGGTAGGAACAGCAAGCGATCCTGTCGAGTGGCGCGACCTCGCCGACAGCAGGTGCGACAAATCCCTGGTCAGGGATTCAGGTTCGCCAACAATTAGGACACCCGTCGATCCAAGAGCGTGCGGTACCGATACAATTATCCTGCAGACATCCAGCCGAGGATCTGCCGTCGGATGCGGCAACTTCCGGCCAGCATGCAGAGGCAGGAGCGAGATAGCAGTTCCATATGATTGTGGTCAGGCCATGTCAGATGGCGGTCGAGAACTACACACAGAGTTGGTGTGTGTGTGTGAGGTCGGAGAACGCTGCCGCCAGATATCACGGTGACGTTGGCGCACATTTTGACGGCTTCAGAATTCCCGGGAGCATGTGCATTAGCTGCAGCTTCCCTTTCAACGCATGACTTCTGCTGCTGGAGAGCCTGTGCTAAGGGTAGCTAAAACTCGTCCGGCTGAGCACTCATTCTCCCGCGATATAATTATTGCATTCTATTCTCGATGTGTTTATGTACGGAAACAGACGAAAAAATATGTATAATCGGGAAGATAGCTTATTTATACAAAAGTTGGATTACAAAGATGGTCGCGAATGAAATGCCTCACTTTTTTCGATGTAATGTAGTTCGTGCTAGCGAGTCACACCAAGCACTTTCGCATGGCAATACATAATTTGTGCATGAAAGAAAACATGGAAATTGCAACGGACTCATATATATATAATATATATATATATATATATATATATATATATATATATATATATATATATATATATATATATATATATATATGTATATATATATATACAATGTGAGTAATAATGATCCTGATGTGGAATAAAGGCCAATACAAATGGCGTAGGACTTGTGAAGAAAGCATTCCGCGTCCTCCGAGCTGTTTCATATCATTTTTGAACTTTGATCTTGTTGGCCACGATTTTGCATTTGAAGATACATCGAAGGACATTTCACATCAGGAAGAATATCCTGAACATTCTGTAATACAAGATGTCAGCATATCAGCAGGGCAGCGCAGCTGAAAGAACCACTATACATATCTAAAAGGAAAACGCACTCCTGTATAAAGTTAAGGACTACGCTACCCGGAGGAACAACAGCGCGGTGGACGAGCAACGATGTTTCAAGAAAAGTGCTCTGCTCCATACTCGACAGAATCGGACGGTACGTGCACAGTTGCTCGTGTTAATCAGCTTGTATATGTCGCTGGGATTTTTGGGCGTGTCAGCTGCTTCGACTATATTGCGCCCATAACTTATATGTTAGAAGTGCTTCACGACATAAATCGACACGTGTACACAAGCAATGACAGATAATTCCCGAAAATACAGAACCCAGTGGAACAATAGAAAGCAACGGTCAGCATACGTCGTACACTAGAAACATACCAGTGTACCACAATGTACCCAGTGTAACAGTCTAAACGCTGTCAGTTGTGTTTGAAAACAAACACACCCTGAAGGCACGGCTTACAATACTACACGGGCGGGAGGGGGAAGCTAACATAATATATGCCCACCCCACGAAGCGCCGGGTGTTGATTGGCTTCATACTATGGTTATTCATAGAAATCAAACACACTTTCGTGGGATAAGTCTCCTGCACTC